>NQII01000088.1:721086-746989 GCA_002778355.1 Clitarchus hookeri
GGAATGCCTAGAACCTCAAGAATTCTTCCTTTTTAAATTACAATCAGCTAAGTTCCAGAGCAATTTTTTTTTTAAGAAGCAGAAACGAAAGTTTTTTTTGTCATGTTGTTCTGACTAAAAATTATTCTAACCACGGGCAACTTGGAAATTAGAACATCGCTCTTAAAACACTGAACTAGTTTGGAGCTAAGAAGTAAAACAATTAAATTTATTTTCCTGGCAGTTAGATTTTTTTTAATGCCATGTCTCAAGTAAAATAAACACCTCGGTCACGAGAGAGGCTAGTATTGCTGAGGAATAACATAAAAAAATCTTGTNCATGTCTCAAGTAAAATAAACACCTCGGTCACGAGAGAGGCTAGTATTGCTGAGGAATAACATAAAAAAATCTTGTCTGCAAATTGATTACTTTATTCCTGTCATATTTCATCTTATTGAAAGCAAACTAATCAAATTCCACATTTTTCTGGCCACGTTTCTGCTTAGCAATCATTTCAAGTAGCAGTAGATATTTTCCTAGCAATAATTTTGGTTTCTCTGCATTTGAGTTTTTTTTTGTGTGATTTGTGAGTGTTCTTGTGTCACGCACTTAAGTTCTCTACATCTGTGTTAACACGTCGTCTCCCTACAATGTACTAACTACCTACATCCTCACACGTAAGGCATACGTAACACGTAGCTGTTATTACACTGCTGTCAAATGCTTTGCATGTGTTCAACTGTGACATATTTTAGTATGCATGACGTATAAACGATCACAATTAGTGGCCATATTTAAGCCGGCTTTATGACTTAAAACTATTTTGCATTTATATATACATACACTATTTATAACATAAAGCAATTAATTTGCATCACATTAAATAATAAAACATACAAGATTATCTTCTAAGTATATGTTGATATCTTATTATGAGATGCGAATGTATTGATTTCATGCTCAGAACGACTGCTGGGGATTTGATTCTTTATAATTAATCTCTGTTCTATGACGCCAACTTCCAAGTTGTAACCGTTACGTATTTTAATAATACTCTAAACATTACAATTACGTTTTGCATGTAAATGACGAATAAACATAATTATTTGTGCTATAAGTATAAACTATGGCAACAGGTAACCATGATTTGCCAGCCACTAGGCTGAGAAACTTGATGAATGAGAAACACAANAAGTATAAACTATGGCAACAGGTAACCATGATTTGCCAGCCACTAGGCTGAGAAACTTGATGAATGAGAAACACAAAGTTAAATAACCAACACGCTCCGTCTGTAAAATTTCTAGAAAAAAACTAAAAGGAAAATTTTTTCGCTGCACAGACAACAAAAACTAAAAATCTTTAATACGTAACAGTAAAATATCTTTCGCCAGTTCTACCTAAAATAATTATATATATATATATAAATAATTTTTAGGTAACACTGGAGAAACATATTTTATTGTTACGTATTAAAGATTTTTAGTTTTGGTTACCTGTGTGTATATATATATATATATATACATATATATGCATATAGATACATATACATATACATATACATATACATATACATATACACAGGATGATTCTAAAATCATGGGACAAACATTGAGAGGTGATAGAGCTCACTAAAACAAACAATTATCGTATAGGAATATATGGGTGGGAGTGACGCGTTGAGGCACAAACACAAAAATAACACATGAAATGCAACACATTGTTTATTTACAACGTCGCCGCTAAATGCCTTTTTACAGCAATGTTTATAATTATTGCTCAAAATTGCTACCACCGACAGTAACGCAAGCTTGGTAGCTTCGGTGGAGTGACTGGCGAACAGATTTAAATACGCCGGGTATTTCACGCACGCCACCATTGTCAGCCAATCACGCCATATGTAGAGGTCGCCAAGCATGCGTGACTGTTGGTGGATGCATTTCCAGCAACTGTTTCAACATTTTCTGTACGGAATCACTCGTTAAGTATGCTGCTAATAAACATTTTATGTTTACGTTAATGTGTTATGTTTTGGTGTTTGTGCCTCAACGCGTCACTTCCTCCCATATATTCCTATACAATAATTGTTTGTTTTAGTGAGCTCTACCACCCCTCAATGTTTGTCCCGTGATTTTAGAATCATCCTGTATATATACACACACCGGGTGGGTCGCCCGCCCCTATTTTCCTGTATCTATGCAACCCGCACAAATATTACCCATCTAACAAAACATCGATCGTAGCAGAACACGTGCGTCTTGATTCGTGGTCGTCAGTACAGTAAGCGGTGGACGGGTGGAGTTATGTCAGCAATGCATTGCGTTGAGATGCAGCCACGTTTCGAAGCATGCTCGTCCGTTTATCGTTTTGGAACAGATTATTGCGTCGTTTGCCGAATACGTTGGTGCGTGACGATTGCGTCCTCATAGTAACGCACGTCTGCCTCGCTTCGAGCCATTCTGTTTCTTAATGCGACATAAAAATACAGTCGCCGCTTACTCTACTGACGAAACGAAATCAACGCGCGCGTGCTGATTTGTGGCGAGTCTCTATTTTCGAGCCGCTGGTTGGTGCAGGCTGACAACAGCGTCAAATGTTCAAATAACAGACGAGGCGCCGTAACGAGTACGTACATGGCACGGGACTCGGGCTACACAAGAGACTCTTATTTTACAGCGGAGGAGATGTTTTGTTAGATGGGTAGTATTGTGTGCGGGTTGCATAGATACGGAAAAATAGGCGCGGGTGACTCATCCGATATATATTTTTCGGTATCTATGTAACCCGCACACAATACTGCCCATCTAACATAACATATCCTATATATATATATATATGTGTGTGTGTGTGTTTCTTACTTATATATATAAGTAAGAAACATTTACTTCGCAAATGGAATATCATCAGAACTAAATTTGGTAACATTTTATATAAAAAAACAATTCTTGGAAGCCTTGGCCAAAATTCATAATTTATAAATAAAAGATTTTTTTTGGAAAAAATGTAATACTTTAATGTTAACGACGGTGTTAAGTTTTTATGATTTCTGTAAGGTTTGTTTCAAAGAGAGTGGAAATAATCGTGACAATACTATAATTATTTTTGAATTGTCGAATATCAAAAAATGTTAATGGATATTCGAATTGTAATTACGCCAAAATTAAAATAAATAAAACGAATAAGAGATAAATTAATGATTATAACTTACATGTTCCTTAATTTCATTTTTGTAACCGGTGTAGCAAAGCGCAATACAATTGTGAGTCAACAAGTAATCACGTGAAAACTGTGTGGCCGAAAGAAAAATCTGTAAACGACATTGGCATGTATGATCTATCAGTTAAACATATTTGGACAAGAATTTAAAAAAGTTGAATTATTATAATGCAATATCTTCAATGACAACAGAAAAATAGGTATAGCAAATACGTTGCGGAAAGTTATGCCCAATCATACGCGTCGTAGCGCGATCCTACCTGACACTGAAAGAAAACTAAAATGATAAACAATTATTGGATGACGGTTAGTGTTTCAATTTTAAAAAAAAAACCTATGTGAAGCAACACATGCTGACAACTATCGAAATGTTACTTTAGAAATTTGGTTAAATAAACGATTTTAATAAACGCGCAATAATATGAATTGTGCATTTCTGTTTATAAAAATAAACATTAGGTTAAATTTGGTTAAAGCCACGTACTTAAACTTTATTACTGACGTTCTTATGTCATAGTGTAATAAATGTTGCCATAATTTTAAACTAATGAAAGAACACTCTTTACATCATATAGAATGTAAATTGTGCGTGACTCAAAAAAACAATTATGACAGAATATTTTAAGCACATTTGCTAAGAGTTTAATTTAAATGTGACTTCTTAATAACGTAATTAATTTAGAGATAACGTTTCCCAAATGAGTATGGATCCCCCTCTCTTAATACTACTTTACGTTTCATGTTTCGTACCGTTAAAAGATTTTAAATATCTTTCTGCTCTGCTGACTTGGACACTTAATAATTATTAAGGGTTGCTCATTTACTCTGGCGCTTTAATTATTGCACTTATTCAACACAATCCTAGCCTCATGTGTCTTTCTCAAAGAAAGGTAGATGTAGTCTTCTCACGGTTGTTGCGTTCAACCTTCATGCTAAACTTCTACATTCAGGTTATTCCTCCGCCTCGTGCAAACAAAGATTAACCGAGCCTAGAAAATCACACCAACGGGATAACGCACCAGATTTGCGCGCACTCAGTTTCATAACATTTTGCATGAGAACTATTTTTTGCTAGGAGTTACCACCACACCTGTTTTCTCTCTATTTTTTTCCGCATTAATTAGAAATGAAATATTACAATTTATAGATAGATTATAAGTAAAAACTTAGTTATACAAAAATTAAGATACTTGTACGTCAACAGAAGAATAAAACTCTTGTGATTCACGACACATTTATAAAATAAGCAAACATGTCATACATGGGGTGTTTTTTCTAAGGTTTGATTCGAAAAGTGTGAATATACCGGAATAGACTACACCAACATTCGTGCCCATTCTTAAGAAGGACCGTAGACTTGACTCGAGTCGAAAACCTTGTCTTCGTCAGGGTGACACCGGTCGAATCCTAGTAATAAGCATGCGGAAACTCCGTGACCATTTCCGTTTCTTCTGGGGGGTTTTCTCGGGGCGCTCCCGCCTCGTCCCCCTATGCATTCCTTCGCTGCTCCATTTATAACTCACTTCACCCTCATCATCGCTGAATACCTCGGTTCTGAAGCTCTCACATCTCCTCCTCAAGCCGATATCACGCACCTGCTGTCGTACTAAGTCTCGTACAAGCTTTTACGCGACCAGATGTACGAGTTGGTATACCAACTGCTGTGCGAGCCGGCACGAAGGTTCCTATTACACGATAGCAGTTGGTGTATTAGGATTCGACACACTCGCCGGGTACGCGGCGTGTGGTTCCTACAGCTGCTGCAAGACAATATCTTCTGTATGCCTATTAAAGATTTAAAAACTATCACGTCTTAATATTGCTTTTTACTGTTGGCCGTTATATGAGTTTAATGTTTGCTGGTGTAATTTCATTCAATGTTCAAAGATAAAAATTTGAAGTCGCGAAATTTTTTAATACAAATTTTGACGAACATTTTTAACACATTACAAAATGCAGCTTTTTCTTTAACGTAAAGTTGTTATCCGAAAAAAAAAAACCACCGGAATTGTTATTTTGTAGCGTTTGAAATACTCAGTGCGATTTTTTAACAGTACTTCAAAGCCGCCATCTTAATATTATTCGTATTTGTCGAACTTTTAAGCCATTTGAATGCGTTTCAACCTCACGGAAGTATAATCAAGATAGCGGTGTCTTTGGTTTCTTCATTAACTCGTTTCCAATAGCAGCATCGGTGGGCGTCCTATACGCTCTGAAATGACAATGTGATTGGCCAGGTAAGAAAGCTGGTATAGAACCTGTCAACGAAAATAGGACAGGTCCTAGTATGGAATCAGGTAGTGTAAAACAAACAAATTCCATGACGAGTGCCGTATTAGCTGGTATAATGGCCGAATGGCAGATTTCGCACAGGCTTTTACGGAGTCTGGTACCGTAGATCATCTTTCCCTGGCACTTCCGCTTGCTTATTTCGATATGGAAGCTGTTTCGCTGTGTACTGCGATCAAAACTCCTCGTGTTTTTCGCCATGTGAACGCTGTTGAAACCGAGGTGATTAAACATGGAGCAGCGTGTTTGATTGTCGTTCAATAGGTCGATAGTTCGATTCAAGTGGGTGCCCTGGTGTGTTTTTTTCGCCCGTGCAGGTTTTTTCATTCCCTCTCCAAGTAATTTTTGGTGCAGTTCGTTATTGTAAATATTCCCAGTCCTTCATTCGCTACGTTAATCACATGTTAAGCTTTTACGCATCAAAGGAAAAGTGTATTACTGTTTGTATTGCATTTCGCTGCAGTCATTGGTTGTGAACAACTACTATTGTTACCAAATACGGAAAATGTATCGCCCAGAGTGACTTGCTAAATCGTAACATTTCAAATTAGAGCAAAGGCGTTGGGTTAACTCCCGAAATAGCCTACTAATTCGTGGGAAAAGAAACGCGCACAAATGACGTGGCAAATCAAATGCCTAATATTTGACGTCCGTGAAATCACACGACGAACTAATCTTCATCGATAAGGCGGCCAGCAAACTCACGCACTCATAACCGTGCGTTTCACAACTCGTGGCATTTAGTGGATAATTAGGTTAAATATTTTGAACATACTCCATTGCTACACTATGTCGTCACAGAAATTCAAGTGTGAGACATGAAACAAAAACGAAAAACAAGCAAAGAGTGGCTGTTGTCAAAAAATGTAAGTAAAACGTATTATAAATCCCACAAGCAATTTTTCCAGATAAATAACAAAATAGAAAAACAAAAAAACAAAATTGCAGAAAGAATAATCAAACGAAAAAAAAAACNTTTTTCCAGATAAATAACAAAATAGAAAAACAAAAAAACAAAATTGCAGAAAGAATAATCAAACGAAAAAAAAAACTGAAAAACCCAGGGACAAAACAATGATGGCGATACAGACGAAAAGTTGGTTTCAGTCAAACTGAANAAAAAAAAAACTGAAAAACCCAGGGACAAAACAATGATGGCGATACAGACGAAAAGTTGGTTTCAGTCAAACTGAACTAAGACAGCACAGACGAACACTGAGACGAAGACAAAATTTCGCACAAGATTGGAAGACACAACGATGGTGACACAGAAGAACACAGTAGGTTCTCTTAGGTGAGCTTGTCGCGACGTGCGTACTTTGCGAAACCCCTGGATTCACGTGGTTGAAAATGCCACGAAAATCGTACGTTCCGGCCTAACAAAGGGCGGGAGATGTGTAAAACAATACCCACGCGTTGTTCCTGTCCTAGTTAGCACTGCACACGCGGGACACAGAACTACTTTACTTCAAAGATACCCATCTCTGTTTAACTGCAAATATAGACGTACACGTATATATATACACTAGCCTTTTTTTATATTCCAGATACACCATATTTGGTAGCAGTGAACTACAAATTATGAAAGACTAGCCAGTTTGAACACAGCAAAAATTTTATAACAAATTTCCACACAGAGTTAAAGCAAAGTAAATATAACGAGTCTTATATTAACTTCATTGTGAATCGGCCTTTATATCCGCTGCTCTAAAAGCATGATTGACTTATATAAGTTTTGAGACAAGCGGGAGCACCCTGAAAAAACTCGCTGCTTGACGGCAACGTCCGCGGCGTTTACCACACACAAGATCCGCCGGCAGTCGAGTACTTGATGGTCGCGAAGAGGTGGGAGCGGATGTGTCAGGCTCGTTTTCGAGTGGCAACGGCACAGAATACTCGACAGTACAGAAGTGGAACAGCTGCTTGTACAGCCAACCCCAGCCGCACTCGCCAGCAAAATGGCGGCACCGGCCAGCAACATGTTGGAACCCGTTAGCCGATCAGCGCCTGCGAAATTTCGCACTCTAAACCCGAATCATTGACATCGATAAGTGGGAAAACATTCACCGAAAGTCAGTTGATAAGCTACTGCCGACTGGCGAATCAAGCAAATGAACTGGGAACAATNGTGGGAAAACATTCACCGAAAGTCAGTTGATAAGCTACTGCCGACTGGCGAATCAAGCAAATGAACTGGGAACAAGTGAATTACGTCAGTGGAATTCTCGACATTCAGCAGGAATCACAAATAAATCAATGAAATTCAGTCATCATATTAATTAGTTATCTGGCACTGATTATCAGTAGCTCAATTTTCACTGGTTTTCACTGATATGCCTTAATTATCACTGTTTCAGGTTTAGTGTGCGGGTTAACGTTTAGAAACAAGTTTATACTTTGAATGCGTATTACCNGTGGGAAAACATTCACCGAAAGTCAGTTGATAAGCTACTGCCGACTGGCGAATCAAGCAAATGAACTGGGAACAATTGAATTACGTCAGTGGAATTCTCGACATTCAGCAGGAATCACAAATAAATCAGTGAAATTCAGTCATCATATTAATTAGTTATCTGGCACTGATTATCAGTAGCTCAATTTTCACTGGTTTTCACTGATATGGCTTAATTATCACTGTTTCAGGTTTAGTGTGCGGGTTAACGTTTAGAAACAAGTTTATACTTTGAATGCGTATTACCNCTTAATTATCACTGTTTCAGGTTTAGTGTGCGGGTTAACGTTTAGAAACAAGTTTATACTTTGAATGCGTATTACCTTAGCGTAAGTTATAGTCACTAGTCCACACAGCAATTTGGCATGCCCTGGGTATGGTTCATTTCATATAAGAAGGCCACATTCTGACAGTCGGTGAGTGGCAACGTAATGTATTGAAAACAAACAACGCGCCATTTACAAATCCTGTATCAGCTGATGCACGAACGAACAGAAATTAATATTACGTTGGCTATTCTGAGAGCAGTGCCGGCGCTCACCAGATAAGCAGAAAATACGCGGATAAGAAAGAGTTTGTAGATTAATTAATACATTTTATTTTAAGTGGTCATAAAACAGCAGTTTTTAGTTTTAGAAACGAAACTTCGTGATAAAATAGTAACGTATAGGTGTTCAAAATGAGATGCACAATAAAACGATCCGTATCCAAATGTAAGGAAAAAATCGAAACCTTTTTCAAGTTTACAGACTCTCCAACCATGTGCTGCCATCTTGCGACGGACAGGAGCGCCATCGGTTACAACACGCCCATCCACGCTATCTGTTATCCATATCCCGAACTACACCCAGAAACATATTATAGTTTTGTTGTTTAGAATAACGTATTTGCGCGCATATACAAATGGTTTTATTTTCCCGCGAGCTCTGTATAGTTTTTAAAGTAACATATATTTCATGTACACCGATTTGGGGTACAAGTAATATATATTCGGCCCGTAATCGTTAGTCTACGTCAATTATACGCCGTATTGTTCACTAGAAACCCATCTCCTTGTTCCCGTAGAAAGTTAGACACGCGTGAATAGTTTTTAAGCAATTCTAACGTTATTCCACGTCACATATTTCCAACTCGAATATATTAGCTATAACGTCCAAAGTGTGATAATAGATACAACAAACCGTCTCGCAAATGTTAACCCAAATTCACTATCTCGCACAAATTAAAAAAGAGTTAGCAAATATTTAATTATTTGCAACATTTTATATTTTTACTTTTATAACCTACTTTTTTAACAGATATCAGTCTTAAAATATCTTAAAATTAGTTTAGCATTACAATACAATGAGAAGTGTATTAGCTGACAGCGTGTTGATAAAAATACAGCCCCGACTTGACGTACCAGCTGATGGCGGAAGGATACGTAGTCAGATGTAAACAGTGGCGCTACTTTCACTGAGCTGTCAAAAAGTGGCTTTCTTATATGGTATAGAATATAAGGTTTATTGTTATCAGGGTTGAGAACAAAACGAGATTTCTTATAGGAGAGTTTGGCATAGGCAAAATTTTCGCCGCGGGTGGCGCTGATGTTTTAAACCGGTCACTTATAAGCTGGCGGTAAATGGAGAAATCATATTTATTTGTGAATAAAAGTTCGTGTCGAACTGTGATATATACTTGCCCTAGCCAAAAATTTTAAATACTACCGTTATTTTATATCTATTATTCACACCCTCCAAACAATTTTTACATGAGCAAACAATAGAAATACAAAACTGTGTTTGACATTGAGCATTCATAAGTAAGCTTATTTAAATGAAAAAACTATAATAATTTAAGTGTTATATGTATATGTCATCAGAAGAAACATTGTAATTTGCTCATTTCGTTTAAGTAAACTGCAGAGGAAATCCCCAAAAATTATATTTCTCAAAACAGTTTCACATTTTTAAAAATCATTTGTCATATTTAAACATAGCAATTGAGTAAAAACCACTGTTTTGCTAAATACAATTTTACGGCAGAATAATAAACAGTATTCGGAAATATTTCGTTATAGCTCCAGTGCGATAAACAAAGTTTATTCTCTACGTATGTTCTAACACAATATAAATAGGAATTTTTCACACCGACACCAGTGCACTCTGGGAGTGAAAATGTTTAGCTGCCAAACGCACTCATAAACGTGCGTTTCACAACTCGTGACATTTAGTGGATAATTAGGTAAAATTATCCTAACCTGAGTAGACCAAACCTTACAGTGAGTATCTCTGCGCCAATGAATAAACAATTCAGTTACTGTGACCGAATCATGAGTAGGCCAGTCGCAAGAAAGATGGCTTCTTAAACACGGCTACAGCCAATAAGCGAATTCCGACGGCTGGGGTGTAGAGTAGATAACTACACAAACACGAAATATAGTGGCAGTTCCTTTGATGAGGGCGTACCCATTCTCTGGTTGGCTGAACAAAGCTCTGGGAACGAGCCTTTGCTCTGGTTGGCTACGGCCCGCTGCGAAAGGTTCCCTATTGGTGGCTCTGCTGGCTGGCGAGTTCGTTACCACGCGCTGACTGGCGGACTGCGTTCCGACATTTATAGGCCATTCACGGAAAAGTGGGAACTTTTAAAAGCCCTCTCATTTGGAAAAATTATCAATAATGTAACACACGCTTTTAAGCTATAATAATAAGTCATTATTAACTCGTAATTTTTTTTTGTCTAACAAGCTCACACGCACTGCAGTTAGCACCACACGCTCTGCAATCAGATCTGCACGCACCGCACTTAGCACAGCATGCAGCGCACTTAGCACCGCATGCTCTGCACTTACCACCGCACGCACTACAATCAGGTCCACATGCTCCGCACGTCCCACATGCTCCGCAATCACCACCACACTTAGCACTGCACGCACCACAGTTAGCACCACACGCACTGCAGTTAGCACCACTCGCTCTGCAATCAGATCTGCATGCACCTCACTTAGCACATCATGCAGCGCACTTAGCACCGCATGCTCTGCACTTACCACCGCACGCACTACAATCAGGTCTACATGCTCCGCACGTCCCACATGCTCCGCAATCACCACCACACTTAGCACTGCAAGATAGTAGTGGTAACGAACATATTGTCAAGCAAGATGTTGCTCTACCCATATGCATTACTACTGAACATGAAGCTATCCCACTGTAATAAACAATATGGAAGCCTATTTCCGAATACAATCAGGTGCATCCTCACAGGACCATCAAACTGTGGGAAAACATGTGTACTACTGAGCCTGCTGGAAGAAGAGAATGGTCTTCGATTCGAGAATATGTACCTGTACTACAAATCGCTCCAGTAACCGAAATACCAGCGACTGGAACAAGTACTGTAAGCTGTGTATGGTCTGGGTTATTTCCCTTGCAGCAGTAATGAAACCATCGTGCCACCGAGTGAAGCAATGCCAAATTCGATGTTTGTCTTCGACGACATTGCCTGCGAGAAACAGATTTGCATCCAGGAGTACTTTAGCATCGGATGGCATGCGAATGTTGACTGCATGTACCTCGGCCTGTCTTATTCGCGCATACCCAAACAACTGCTTCGCGATAATGCTAATGTGTTGGTGCTGTTTCGCATGGACGATATGAATTTGTGACATGTGTACGATGACCATGTCAATAAGGACATGGCATTATCGGATTTCAAGAGACTGTGGTCTTTGTGCTGGAAAGACAAGCATAGATTTTTGGTGATTGTAATAGACTGGCCTCTATGCAATGGCAGGAACCGATGTGGATTCGATCAGTTCATCGTTGACCATCGAGAATGAGTTACAGCATATCGAAATTCGGGCAGAGTAGCCTCTGGCTGCGGCTCGACAAAGACGAAGATGGATGTCGTCGCGTACCAATAAATGATGGAACTTGCGATGCTGGTAGAATAATAATTCGAAATGTTGGTGATCCCGAACGATCCAAAGATGCTGCTACTAAACATTTCGTCCTAGAAACTGGTAACGGGTTCATTTCTGAATTACGAAATGTGTTGGCTGACCACAGCAATTTTTTTTCGCAATTACTTGTATACATCGTCGAAGAACTGAAGGAGGGAGGCTACATACGATGAGACGGATGGGAATNTTTTTTTCGCAATTACTTGTATACATCGTCGAAGAACTGAAGGAGGGAGGCTACATACGATGAGACGGATGGGAATCGCCCACTAACAGCGTGTGGCCGCAAGGTGCAACTACCGCCATTGAAAGGTGTCGTGATTTGTGGGATGAACGACCTGTTTCAAGCCGACCTCGTCGAGATGATACTATATGCTCGGGTCAACAAGGGCTACAAATACATGTTGGCAGCCATCGATGCCTATAGCAAATTCACCTGGGCCTGACCGGTCAATGTGCATGACGTCACCGAAGGCATGGCAGATGTGTTGCGCGAAGGATGCATCCCGACTAATTGGCAAACCGATCAGGGCAAGGAATTCTGGAACGCAAAGTTCAAAGCCCTGATGAAGAAACATAACATAAATCATTATTCCACGTACAGCAATCTGAAATCATCTATTGTCAAGAGGTACAACAGGAGTCTGAAGGGCATTATGTAGCAGCATTTCGTGGCGAACGGAAACTACAAGTGGCTTGAGCTACTGCCGAAACTCGTCCGCGAGTATAATTCTACAGTTCATTCTACCACTCTCATGAAGCCCGAAGATGTCAAGGACGACTCCCTGGTTCGGACAATGCATGCCGTTCCGAAGAGGAAGGACTCACGCAAGCCTAAAGCCAAAATCGGCGACCTGGTGCGCATCTCCAAACAGAAAGGCGTCTTCGAGAAAGGGTTCACAGCGAATTGGATCCCCNAGGTTCCCAGCGAATTGGATCCCCGAACTGTTTCGTGTGCGAAGTACATGCAACTATGCTCCGAGGACCTACTATCTCGAAGATCTGAACAACGTATCCATGGCAGTTTCTACATCGAGGAAGTCCAGCCTACGAAGTTTCCAGATGTGTATTTGGTGGAAAAGGTGCTGAAATGACAGGGCATACATCAAGTGATGTATGCCCGCTACAATTCCTGGGTCGCTGAAGAGGACATCCAGAGGGGATCTCGTCATGGAAGAGGTCGATGTGCATATAAAGACTTTTATTCAAGGGCTTATGTGTTTCCTCATGTCATTTTAAGTACTTTTTTATATAATATGTTGTGTTTTATTTATTTTTTAAAAGATTTGCCTTAAAAATTAAAAAAATTATCAGTAAATACTTTGTTTTGGAGTTGCCAAAAAAAGTTACGAAATAAACGACATGTGACATAGCAATGAAAATTTTTTACATACTTAACAAAATGTGAACGCGAAAAATTAATTAAAGAAACTAAGTCATCCGAGAAAACCGCTCAAATACAGACAAATATCCACGACGGACCGCTGCCGGGAATCGTGTCCCTGTACGCTTTGGAGGGGAGTCAAGTAGAAACTACCAAGGGCTACACCGATATGAGTTATATGTGTCATTTAAAATAAAATTACGCACGTGGTACGGCGACTTCGACCATGTCTACCCACCACGGAAAAATATCTTTCATCAAAATAATTGTTACGGTATCCTGCTCGAGTAATATGCAGCTCCACGGACCAAAGTGGTGTTCTTTTCTTCATNTATGCAGCTCCACGGACCAAAGTGGTGTTCTTTTCTTCATTCTTAATTATTATAGAACGAAAATGTTTTTTTCCTACTACCGTACTGCATTCCTGAAACACATTTTTAAGAGCAGTGCGTTCCCTGCAATTATTTTTACGGTATTCTGCACACAAATTATGAAATACTTTGTTTTACAGTTATGCTAACATTGCATGTACAGTCAAGCGGTAGACATTTTTACAGACACTTCTGTTGCCTTACGAAATGTAAATAGTTTTAAAATGACTACATTTATTTTTATTAACCAATCTCTTCTTTCATATGGGACTCGTGTTGGCAGTATATCACAAATACAGTACGATTTTTAAAAAAAAANATTAACCAATCTCTTCTTTCATATGGGACTCGTGTTGGCAGTATATCACAAATACAGTACGATTTTTAAAAAAAAATTTACAATTATTACATATTATCTTTGGCGAATTTTAATTTACCGAGAACATTACATTTCTGTCTCTCATTAGTAAGTGACTTCTGTTTCCTTCGGCATGCGCGTGCATATGAATAAACACGCGATGTTTTAATATGCGACTAATGCACGGCGTCTAAGGCGGCACAGCAGCTGTCGTGCGATCAAGGTCAGTTCACTTGCACTTGGCTCGGAGGTCAACACTCGACCCCTTCCGTTCCCCGCAGTGGCGTCTAAATGTAGGCCTGTTATGACAGGCGTGTCTGTCTTGCGAGCCTGTCCGCGCACCCAGGTGGTTTAGTTTTCATAAAACGCAGAGCTGAATACCTAATTTTTTTCATTAAACATTTTTTTTTTTTTAGAAAAAAAAAGTAATAATATTTACANGTTTTAAATAAAAATACATATGTGTCTCCTTTCATTGACAAAACTATTAACAGCTAAAAGTGCGATTGCAGGGGGATTTCGCTAAAAATTATTTACATCGGGAGAATTCAATTTTTTTTAAATGATTTTTTATATATACCTTTTTGTGTTTGGAAAATTACATCTTTGGATTCGTAAATAAATATACACACTGGCGATCTGCACTGTAACAGGGGTCGTGGTAGTCGAGCGAGTGGAGGTTTCTACACAANTGCACTGTAACAGGGGTCGTGGTAGTCGAGCGAGTGGAGGTTTCTACACAAACAGGCGTTTGTTTTCTAGGAAAATCCATAAAAATTCAAAGTGGCGCACCGATACTTTTTAATTTTTTAAATATTTTTTATTAAAATGCTTTTCTTATTAAAATTACTTCTAGGATTATATAAGTCGCTGGAACGCTGGCCGTGGGTTGGGAGCGCCCGGAAAAAAAGGGGGGGGGGGTGAACAAGGCCGTTGGCCGCGTCTGTGATGTCATCCAAGATGGCGAAAAACTCCGACTCCGAAATCCTGAATCCCTTGTCCTCCCGCAGCCCCATAAGCACACTACTCAAAGTTATCTTTCAAAAACTTTTTTAAGTTCTCGGTTCACGTAAATAACAAAACTACCTTATCTATTTGCAGAAGTGGAACAATTTACACTGGAAAGCAGCTGCCAAGAGCTACCTCATGGTACACGTTGTTTTCATATTTACTAACGGTAAAATGCGTGGAGTTAAAGATGATCTTTGATTTAGGCTCTCCATAACACTTTCAAATATATCTTGAAGATTAAAAAATGGTACCTTCCAAATTATATTATTTTCTTTTATTGTGTATTTTGTGTGTTTTCAAAACCCACATGTGTATATATAATAAAAAAACTTCTCAAAAATGATGTATCTGAAAATAAACATTTGCTTAACATGGCATTAATTATATATTTCAAAATTCTAAGATTCTTGACGTGTGTATTTGTTAGGTGTATAAAATTTAGAGACACTTGATTTGAAGATGAATTCACAATTTTTAACTCTATAAATAGAACAATTTTAGTGAGGTGATAATTACGAATGATGGATGGACGGACAATAGCTTGACGNTTTTTAACTCTATAAATAGAACAATTTTAGTGAGGTGATAATTACGAATGATGGATGGACGGACAATAGCTTGACGGGCGGGTAATTGATTGATGGACAGATGATGCAGCGATGATAATGGATGACCATTATTTTCGTGTTTCTCATTATCTGATTCCTGCGACACTTGCGTGCGACGGGGGGTCAAATCCGCGGAGGCGCGTCTTGGGTTTCCAGTGCGAGGAAAATATGCACTGGTTTGCCGTCGCCTTCCGTGGAATAGAAGTGAAAGGACAGCACGGCAACCAGTAGCGGATCCAGGAACGAAATTTCCTTTGCGTAAAAAATTCCCGATCCGGTCTAGAATCAAAACCTGAGCTATTCAGTCAGGCGCGGTCAACAGAGACCAAATGATCGGACCACAATAAAACTCATGTTTCTATACACAGGCAAGCTTATTAAAGGAAAATAATCCTGCTCAGTATAAAGAACAAAATGACTTACTTCAAAATTATAAACGAAAATCAAATAAAACAAGTTTAAAAATTTGAAAAAGGCAAAAAAAAAAAAAATAAGAAGAACCTCAGTTNTTTAAAAATTTGAAAAAGGCAAAAAAAAAAAAAATAAGAAGAACCTCAGTTTAATTTTAAAAACTAAACAAGAGGAAAAAATAAAAGAAATTGAATTAAAATAAAAAGAAACTAAACCGCGCGATAAAAAGAAGGAAATAAAATGAACTATGTTGGAACAATCTAAAATACTAGGGAACGACCTAAATAGTTTCTTAAATTACTTGTATCGTAGTTATTTTATACTTAAGTTAGAAGTAGGTAATTGTTGTGGTTGTACCCAAGCGTGTGTATGCTTGTGTGTTTGTGTTTCTGCACTACGCCCTTCAATATTGTCGACGCGACCACGAGCGGATCTAACATTTTTTGTTGGGGCGGGTGGGGGGCGGGGGATCTAACATTATGCAAGCGCAGTTCTAGAGTTTCTATTCGTGGAATGGGAGGGTGGACCACTTTGGCATTGTAAATTTAGGAAACAAATTTCAATTATTTAAACATCGCAATTTTTTAACAATTCTAATATTATTTCATTTTAGTTTATAAACGTTCACGAGACAATTTGATGTCAATGTGAGGGTTTTGTGGTGGAGAGAAGGTTATGTTCGCTGTGACACCCCCGCCCCTTACACTTTCCGCTGTAACCACCGCTTGTCGCGACTATTGTTGGTTGCGCTCATCTTCGCTCGAGGCTTGGAAACTCGGCAGCTGCAGCCGAACTTGAGCACAGGCGTGGGAACGTGAGATGATGGAAGACCGCTCGACGTGCATATCGCAGCAGATATTCGCACTGCTCTTCGGCAGAAACTGCTCGCAGATACCGTCCCGCCGCGTCACTCTCCCCGAGGCACTGTTTTGCATACGCATCTATATTACGTTATTTATTTTCTTTTGCAGCTAAACATATTACCGTAATATTTGAGAAGGAGATAAGATGTTTGAATTCTCAGTGCCAGAGGCCGTGTGATACGTCTTGGAACAACCCGGTTCTTAATTTGTAATTTTTAAAAGTGAGCCAACACTCAAGGGGGGTGGGGGGGATATCGTTTTTCAAGAAAGCGTATACATCCAGTCTCGAAATACTGAAGCAACACTGTCGTGTTGTGTATGCATCGTATGCGTGTATATGCTTATGAGCCATTATATATATATATATATATATATATATATGTCAGTTGCCGCTGAGTAAGTGTTCTTACACCAGTTTGCTTAGTGTAATAGAATGCATTAGTATAAAAATTGTTAAATATATGCAAACGATGTTGTTATAAAGAGAGAAATAATTCTAATTGAAGTACGTTCTGTTAATACGAAGTATGTGTGCATGTATTAAGGGTGACGGCGCATATTTATATTATCAGCGTACGTACATCCAGAAAATAGATTATATTAAGTGTGAACATTGTCGTAAACAAATTCTAACACCAATGAGAATCTTGCTAAAGTTGAACACGTACTAACCATTTGCTGCATAGCTCTATCGTTTCAAGTTTAGCTAGTCTAGTTCCTGAAACAATTCCCTCTGCAAGATATCTATGTTATCCTATCTTGAATGACTTTCTCGAACTTCATTCTCGTTACGTGTGTTCGTTTCTGCTGTGCAGCGAACTAATATAGCGACGGGAAGTGCGACCCGAGGGGGCGAGAGTAATCACGTAGTTGCCGGCGTGCAGTAAGACAAGCCACTGGAATATTCACACAGGCAGCGTGTACGAGCCAAACGGAATAGCTTATCGAGTCTGGCAGATATCAGGCTGAGGTGAGCGAGTGCTGAGGGTAGGTCCTTATGAATATTTCAAAGAATTTTACCAAACGAATTTTCACGTTAAAGCAGTACACTGAAAAAAAAAAACAAAAAAAGAATTTTGTTAGTGGCGACAAGAACTGTTTGGTTGATACTTTCCAAGGCGAAATTTTGTTGTTGGTAAAAAAACAGATGCTTAGTTGGCAGCATTGGAATTAATGTCATCCATATTGAAACACTTTTACTGCGACTGCAAAACTACATCCGTTATATTCTGCGCATGCGCTCTGGCATATTCGAAGTGGCCACGTCTGGCCACGACGCCATATTTGTTTCTGTGTTCGGTTATTTGCATCAGGTTACGAACTTATTCATGAGGGATATTCTCAAATAACTTATGAACGGATTATATCGTTCCTTTATTCCACGTAAGTAAATGTTGCACGTAAATGATTCCAGAAAATTAACTTTCCATGACGTGAAGTGTGCAAGTCTTGTGTGTGCCACTTATTAGATTTCCTTATATACATGCTAAGGGCAACGCTGTAATTTCGAGCAATGTAGCGTAATCGTAACACGCTGAGCTCGCGGTTGAGTGGTCCAAAGTTCGAATCCTACTCATGCCGGCTTCGAATTTAGTGTTTAACTGTTGTTAGAACATGACTGCGTATAAAATCCCACAACCCCCAAAACACCTTTGTGAGCATCACTAACCAGTATCGCTGCTATCACCGCAAAATTTTCGTTTGCAACTAAGAACGCATTATTGTCTGCAAACTAGCTGAATTTATAGGTGACCACAAACGTCATTTTGTAGTGTCCACTAAATACTGGAATGACAAAATTATTTTGTTGGCACTACAAAAATTTTTTTTTCCATTGTAGTAACGATGCATCGCTTCTCTTTCGCATACCATTGCGCTTGTGTTTAGTATGCTTGTCTCCGAGTTCAAGAGAAGGAGACAAAGTGCATATTTCTCACAGGGACGTTCATGACTAGATTCGTCGGGATGTGAACATCGTACTACCAGGTTCAGGGTTCGAATCCTGGCCAAGACAGACGTCTTGGAAACGAAACCGTAAGAAAAGTTCTACTCGTTTTGAAGCTAGGTTAATTAGAAACTTACTTTTTTACCCGTGGTGTCATTGTGCAGCGAGCCAAGTATTAAACTAATCACTGAAGCCCCATTAAGTCGTCTTCCTAAGATTTTACTCTGTAATTATTGTCTATTCACGGTTTGTTCTAAGTTTCTGAATCAAACCTTTGAAAAATCCCCCCACGCACGACGTGATTGGTTGTTTCCTAATATGTCATGCATCACAAGCGTTTTATACTTCTGTTANAAAAATCCCCCCACGCACGACGTGATTGGTTGTTTCCTAATATGTCATGCATCACAAGCGTTTTATACTTCTGTTAACATAAAAGTGTCTTACTTTTGGTTAAATTGATCTTTCACATGTATTTAATCTATAAATTATAATACTCCATGCACAGTTAACATTACTAAATACAGGAAGAAAACACGTGAGTTGGTAGCGCCTGGTAAGAAATAGTTCTCACGCAAAATGTTTGTTAACTGAGTGCGAAGGAATGAGGTGCGGTGTCCCTTTGGTGTGATTTTCTAGACTAAGGTAAAGCTTTGTTTGGGCGAGGCGGAGGAATAGCCTGAAAGTAGAAATTTAGCAGGTCTTCAGAAAAGTTGGAAGTAACTGTAAACGGACTATATTTAAAGTTTTCCAATTGTTTTGGCTCAGTGTCATCTGTGAGTCGTATCTGGAGAACCAGCGGCGTGTGGCGAACTGTTGCGAGGTGAGCTGTGTTTTGCTCTAATCGTTTGCTGGTTCACACATCGGCCACTTGAACGCAGCACTGCAGTTTACGTCACAGCACGTGTGCAATGGGTGCATCGCTGCTCTCTCGTGAGTGGCCGGCAAATGCATCGGGTTTCTCCCGGCTCCGTTCTGGTTACTGGTCCTAAGTTTTCAGGATCCACTGGGGATTAGGGGGGGGGAGGGTAGCACAATCGCGCACTCCCCCCACCAGAGTGATGTATCACATCACTCTGGTTAAACCAGCGCCAAAAAAAGAAAGATCCTCCGCCACCTCTCTACTAGTTTCTCATCTTCCAATAATAAAGAGCAAGGTACCCACCTGTCTTTCTCCTGTAGCATTTTCTCATAATGCATGTAACGATTTTTAATTATTTCCTGTCGAAAGGGTTTTTACGGTANTCTTTCTCCTGTAGCATTTTCTCATAATGCATGTAACGATTTTTAATTATTTCCTGTCGAAAGGGTTTTTACGGTATCTGTGCCGGTTTTTCCCTTTCTCTTCTAGATGTAGTTTAACTATAAGTACATAAGGAAGGTTTTTCATGGCCAAACTCGGCCATGGGAAACCCAATCCCTCTTTGCCGCGATGCACGTCTCCTTGCATGATCTTCCTTCCCCTGTAAGCGCAAGGGGTTAGCCCTGAGACTCAATAATCCCGTTCCTACTGCGGACTAACATACAACACTTAGTTTTAGAGTAGGTTATAAAAAAAAATAACTGCTGGTCCATGCTGCGTGCGCCGGGTGTGTACCGCACTGAGCAAGCACCAGCTTTACCTTGCAACACTTCACGCACACGCCTCTGCTAGAGACGTGGCACCCCAGCATTACGTCGCGCGCGTCTCCCGCGGTGAAGAGCTGGGAGGCGTAGCTCGCTCTTCCTTTCCTTAAGGGCGCCGTATAACTGGCGCTACAATTGCCTTGCGGTGTGTTGGAAGTCTGTGTTTTTTTCACCAAACCATTAAACGTGTCCCCATTATACCGATGTAAGAAAAGCAGACACACTTCAGGCGAGGTATGTATAATACTCTCTATACGTCGTATGCATTATAAATGCTATTTCCCGAGACCTTTAACATAGCTAAAAACGGCTTTTTTTACACTGTTGCATCTCATAATATATTGGCTGGAAACATGGAGAAATATTACAGGGACCTGCATTGAACTTTGCTAGAGACTTTCCACGTATAAAATGATAGGGTCGGCAAGTCCCATAGGTACACGCAGCACGACGAGAGCATTGCACGCCTGTTGGTCGTCTTGTGCGTAGGAGCGAAGGGACATAGGGCGCGCGTGGCAGTCTCGTCCTTATCGCTCCCGCGCTGCCCCGCCACAAAACCTGCAAGTAAGCGGCGCCCTCGATCCCTCCCGCAAACATGGGACGAAGACTTCATGAGGACACCCTACCCCGTCTCTGGAGCACCGGCTCAATGGGAACGCCGGATGCAATATGTGCCCGGCTCATTCCCGCAGAGGCCATGCCTGCCACGCGTGTAATCCCCCCTGGAAACTCCCCGCTCGTGCAAGAAGAATGAACGCCGAACTTATACCCTCGACGCCTCGCCCGCTGATTCATCGCCGGGTGGCGAAAAGGGAACAAACAATAACCCGGGAAGAGTCCCCCGCCCGGGGTTGAAATTTATCGTGCGCTCATCCTGGAGGAATGCCCGCGGAAGCTAACGCGACGGGGCGTCGAACATGGAGACCTGTAAAATTCGCGCTATCAAACGACGTGTATAGGCAGTTCACGGTAAAACGGAGCACTTTTGAAAGCTCGGGTTATGATCTACTTGTAGGCACGTTGTGTATTCTTCCGCCTTATGTAAAATTAACACTGTTAATTGAAACTGTGAAGTTATTAGAATAGTAGGGCCTAAATATTTTACAAATATGCTAATCCGTACACTTAGATGCATTAAAAAAAGAACATAAAAACAAAGAAATAATTTCAGTTTTTTACACATGTTTACCTTAGACTCTTAATTCGTCATTAAGACATGGAACTGGTTTCCCTCCATCGTTACTAACTTTACCGGATGCATGTCACTCGGCGCGCCCGTTAAAATGTATGCATGTAGGGGCAGTGACTTTTTTATAAGGTTGATTTCAAAAATGCTCACTTTATTGTGAACGGCCTATACAAAAAAAAATCACCGATAAACACCAGGAAGTGATTCCTGGCAAAAATATACGACGAAAATGTATGTACTATTTTTTCCTAAAGTTATAATTAGGATAGCTACGTGCATCAAAAATCTAATTTTTGACATTATTTTCGTTACAAATATCAGGAACTACTTGCGATTAAGCAAAACGTCGGTGTATAGTGTTTTTAAGAACGAAGATATCATCCCTGTGAAAATGTAGTTGGTAATACCACCCCACTTCATCAGGAAAATAGTGGTGCTGATTCGTGACAAAACACTTGGTGACAACTCCTATTTTCTAGATGAAGGGGGATTATATCACCAACCACATTTTCACAGGTGTAAGATCTCGCAAGTAGTTCCTGATATTTGTAACGAAAATCAGTTCAAAAATTCGATTATCGGGGTGCATAGCTTCCCTAGTAATCACTTTAGGGAAAAATCGTCAGGAACCACCTCCCAGAGTTTGTCGGTGATTTTTAGTTACACGTTGTATAGTGACACGTTATACTTTGCGCACGTGTACCTTTCAACCACGTTTATCATTGGACTAAATTGTAATTGACGCATCCCGTGTGACTCTGCGTCAGCGAATAAACACTTCGTAAACGGCGTGTACGAATCAAAAGTTGTCCTGGCGGGAGGGGACTGGCTTCACGTCTAGGAAGCAGGTGATGAGCAAATTGCGCCGGTTCGAGCGTGTACATTACTTTGAAATCTAGCATGTTGCCGAAAAGTGACTCGGAATTCTGCGGGGTCTCTAACTATAGGCTGTTTACGGTAAACTGAGAACTTTTGGAAGCCCTCCTTAAGATCTGCGTGCATGCACGTTGTGTATTCTTCCACCATATATAAAGTTAACATTGCTGTGTGCCTGAGCACTTTATTTATGCGTCAGAAATATTGAACTGGAATTATCATGAAAGTAAATGTTTTACATATTCGCATTAAAAATAACCGGGAAGCAAAATAAATAATTCCAGTTTTCACAGATTATTACCCCAACACTTTTTTTATGTTTAGACATGGTACAACTTACCCCCCGTCGCGTCGTTATACCAACTTCACTGGATGCTCTCCAGTCAGTGTGCCAGTTAAAATATACGCATTTATGAGTCAGTGACACTTTTCAAAGGTTGTTATCAAAAGTGCTCAATTAAATATGAACAGCCTATACTAATAATACCATAGAAAAAACGAAGCCATGAAATATTTTCTCCGCGTTTTCGGAGCGAGTTTCCTCGCCCGAAGTAAGGTAGCTTTGAGTCATTTCCGTTTGTTCGTGGTGCCATCTTGCGGCAAGCCTAGCAAATTAACACCAACTTGTCTCTTTCCCTCTTCCCCAGGTACACGTTAGTGGCGCGTATATTTGACCATCTTAGAAACAGAAAGTGCGATTGACTAGAGAAAGTTACTTGACTCGCCACACGTTGGCGCGACTGGCAAATGAAACGCTTCAAAACTATATGCTGTTCATGGTAACGGAGCACTTTGGAGATCGCCTTGGGATTTAAAAAAAATTACTGCCTGTTAACTGCGTACGTGCTACCGTGCACGCTATAGTTGCGCCGGCCTTAGAACGGTCTTGGTTCCGCCTACCCAAGTGTAAGAGAGAGACAGAACAACTTGCAAAGCACCAACCACGCGTAGCTGCAGGTGGGCAGACGAATCCGCAGGCATTCTCTCCCACCCGCCGTACCACCGTCGTCCAATTGTTTTCTTTCCTGGGGAGAAGTGGCCCAACATTGGTGGAGATCCCAACTCCCAAGTCACGGCGATGCTACTAAAGTATGCAGGCTCCCAGCTAAGTTGGTAGCCAGTTAAGCATTTGACATTGTACGCCGACTGCGAGGATATGTCGTCGAAACCATGCAATCATTTCCAACGTAACTTTATACGCTGGCTAAATATATGTGTCTACCTGGAATCACTTTTGTCCGCCATGTTGTAAGATAGCTTTACTTGAATAAATAAAGTTTATATGTCAAATCTCGGGAAACAATTGACCGATTACTACCCAATTTTGCAGATAAATAGTACTGCATCAGGTGACAAACTAATACGTTTCAACCGCGTATGACACTTATTTTGAAAATGGCGGCCATACTGCAATTTTTGTTTAGTATGCTGTATCTAAGGAACTACGAAAAGAAAATTTCAACTTAACTTTGAATGCTGGAAGAATCTATTACAGCCATCTAATGTGTCTATACAAAATATCATTTCTCCACCATTTTGTAAGATAGCCCCACATGCAAAAATTAAGTTTTTGTCATATCTCGGGAAACGATCAACCGATTCATACATGCCACATTTGGCGAAGAAAATCTTCTATGGTAAGCCATATTAATTTATGTGTTTATGTGGGGCAAAGAATTATTTTCAGATTGATGGCTATGTAAACACCATATACCTAAACGGAATATTAAAAGGGACATAAGCCTATCAAAATTGGGTTTTGAAAACGTACTGAATGCCTTATACTTTCTGCCAGCGGTAAGTATGGTGGCGATTTACCCACAGCACGTCCCACACGGTTGAATGGGACACGCCTATTTGACGTGTTATGGAGCGTATACTAGTGAAGGGCATGTCGTTGATGTGCTGACATATCACTTCTTTAAGCCGAACAGTGCGCACAGAGCGAGGACGGCCAGCATTCCGCATGTGTCTCTGCAACATGGGAAGCAGAAGTCACTTTTTTGCTGCGGACTTTGTAGGCGTCGTACAAGGCATTCGGCAAAAATACGTTTTCAAAATCCCATTTTCATAGGCTCATATCTACTTCAATATTCCGTTTAGGTATACGGTGTTCTGCGTATCTTCGACTTCATTGTTCATAAGGAATCACCTCCCGTAGTTTGGGCGTTTAATTTCCGAACATAACCTATATACACTCCAAGAGTTAAATAACCATTGAGCGAGGAGTGACTAACAAGTACAAAAGCAGACACAGAGGATACAATGGCTTCCAGGGAAATCCAAAATGGCTGTTCCGGAGGAAACTTAAACCATGAACAACGCTGCGCCAACTCTCGTATTCGCATTAGGCTGACAGAAGAATCTAAACAGGGGTTTTTATGTTCAAATGACAGCAAATCCACTGTATCAGCATGTTTTGGTCAGTTTTAAATGTGCGCTTCTGTTTCTTATCTTAGATATACTTCAAGGGCAGCACAACAGATTTCCTCTACGGACTTAAATATTGCAAAGAAGCTGTATTCGAAGATCTAGAGGCAGGTAGTTTTGAGTTCTTACTATGTTCATATAAGCAAGACTGTGTTCGTCGTAGTTCCAGCGTAGAGTGGTTTTTCCGTATAATGCTGCCTCCACTCGTTTTGCCAACTTGTAGAAGGTAGTAATGGAAATGATATTCGTATATTGAATGTTTGAGAAGACATAGGGTTGCCGTCACAGGTCATCTAACAAAGAACTTCCTCCATGGATATACTTCACTTCCACTTAGTAAGAGTTTTCTGTTTACCACTGAACTGAAAACAAGACATTACTGAACCGAATATATGTTTAACAATGTCACAATCCACAAGGGGCAAAATGCAAGATTTCCCAGAAAACAAAAATAATCAATTGAAAAAACTCCTCAAAAATCTGAAAACAATCAAATATTTCTACCGCGATCTATCTTTCACCAAAGCAAATACTTGAAAAACGTGACTCGATGCTGCCTGCCATCTTTTAACCAGCTGAATAAACAACAAGATGTACCATCTATCAGCAGTTTATTAAATGTCTCTTAAAACTCTGATATTGGCTTAAAATAAACTGTATAAATATAAACGGCGAGATGCACTAAAAAAAATAATAGCTGTTTGCTATGCTTTCCATGTTCAAACGTACACTTAATTTCCAGACATTAAAAATAAAGCGGCCCATAGAGCTTAGGACTACGTGGAAGGTTTTCGCGAATAAAGCAATGATCCATGGAGGTTTGACATAGGGTCGCAGTATTTTATATAGCGTAAAAAGTAAGTGATTTCCAAGGAGGTCGCCGTGGCTCAGTGGTAATAGCCAGTGCGACCAGTACCGCCAGCTTTCAGGATTCCAGGGCACTCCACAGAA
>NQII01000088.1:747108-769540 GCA_002778355.1 Clitarchus hookeri
AAAAAAAAAAAAAAAAACTATTTTTTTCACCTCGCAGAGCAAGGTTCTACTCGCAGAAGGGTTCCGTGTTCGATCCCAGGTCGATCCATCTCGTCAAATTATTTTTAAACAGGTTTGTAATATTGTAGGTGTTATATAAAAACATTGAGTTATTTTGTAACTGCGTGGTGTGTGCAATTAGACACAAAACTTATTTTTTTGTACAACTTTTACTTAACCAATTTAAATAATATGCCCGATTTTGATTTAATGTATTATTTTACTATTGCTTAAAAGATTTGAAACAAATTTCTTATTAATATTATAATGTTAAGATATTTGTAAATACGGTACGGATGAGTTTTTGTTTAGTGAATTGCACATTATCCAGGCCAGAAGTTAAAAAGGTAAAAAACTCTGTCATATATTTCTGACGCTTCTATCACTATCAGAACATTTATTTTAATGGTAATAATAGCTAGTGATTTTGAATAAAATTCTTACAGTTTATCTGATTCTGAAAACAATAAAATTATCCCATCCGAGCCACCGAGGAATCCAGCGAAATTACTTGAATTTACACTATGTCTCGCGTAAAAAGCAGCCCGGGTCCATATTTGTGCAACCACACCGCGATAACTACATCCGTGATAAATATGTACGTGAGCGTGTTTACAAGTTCATTGTTACCGTCCAGACGTGCAGACACATTTATTTACTTTCCGGCCCAAGCAGACTCAAGCCTAGTCGAGTGGATAGGCAGGTAGGGCCTGACGTTTCGTCAACAGCGAGGTCGTTTGAGACGGAGCAAAGAGCTCGGAAAAGCAGGAACGGGGAGCCTATCGACCATGACTTGTAGAAAGAAACCGCCCCTAGCATTCGCCTGGAGTGATTTCGGGAAACCATAGAAAACTTATCCCTACCTCCTATGGCGCAGTCGGTTGGTGCGCCGTCGGTATGGGGTGCGGGAAGTTCTGGGTTCGAATCCCAGGTAAGGCATGGGTGTTAGTTTCAGTTAGGTCATAAGTTAGTTTGTAAGCCGTCCCCTGATAATACTTCAGGCATAACATCAGGGGACGTTAATAAGCCCTTTCCAATCCAATCTGATCAAATCTAATGGAAAACTGATATCAAGTTGGCAGGACCGGGTTTCGAACATAGATCCTCCCGAACGCGAGTCCGAAGGTTTACGGTTAACGTCAACTACGACGGTGCGTGAAGGCCAACCGACAGGCTACAGTGGAACAGTTCACCATTCAAATGAACCACGGGACATCCATACACGTGTCTACTGCAACAGTTCAGCGCACCCTTCTGCGAATGGGGCTCCGGAGTAGACGGAGGATGACTGTGCCCATGCTAACGCAGGTGCATCGACGAAAACGACTGGAATTTGCTCGACAGTATGGGGACTGGAGCGCTGCTGATTGGCGACGGGTAGCCTTCTCCGACCAGTCACTTTTCCAGCGGCATAGAACTGGTGTACGTCAGCGTGTCTGGTGAGAAACGTCGGAGAACCGACATCCTGCATCCATTACTGGAAGAACACAAGGCGGTGAGGGCAATTTTATGGTCTAGGGAAGGTTCTCGTGGTATTCTCTAGGTCCCATCATCCGTGTGGAAGGCACTCTTGATCGATTTGGTTATGAATCCATCCTCGGCGATCACGTCCACCCGTACATGACGATTGTCTTTCCTCGGGAAGATGGGATCTTCCATCACGATAGTTCGCCTTTCCACACGGCTAGAAGCGTACGCACATGGCTTGAAGAGCAAGATAAAGACTCCAACGTTCTTCCCTGGCCTCCAAACAGTCCCGACATCGATCCAATTGAACATCTGTGGGACCACCTCGATCGTCGTGTTCGCCGTCTGTCTCCTCCGCCACGCACCCTTCAACAGTTGTGGGACGCACTGCAGACAGCATGGCTCCAGATACCCGTGTAGACCTATCAGCACCTGACCGAGTCACCGCCAGCTCGTATAGCTGCTGTCCGTGCTGCGAAGGGCGGTTAATCTGGATACTAGCAGGTGGTCATAATAATGTAATTTTTACTGTGTATGTTATATTTAGGAAAGAACTAAACAAGTCATACACGGAGTGATTTTTCAAAGTTTTGCTTAAAAAAGTGCGAAGAAATTGAAACAAACACTACACCAAAATTGTGAAAAGAGTACGATTTCGGTCTCCTATGAATTAAGAAAGCATGTGCTTCATAATAACACTCCAGAATTGGCGGGATACAACTTTCAACATATCACGCGTATTGTAATCACTATTTCGGAACTGCGTTGTGAATAAAACAATAAATACAAACTTCAGTGGCTATACAATCAAATATTGCACACATGTAAGTGGGATTTGCCGTCTACCGCGAGCACAATTAATCATCACGTGTTAAGAACTATTTTAAGTTATTTACTGCCAACATAACTAGGAGCCTACATGACATTGTATAATGTATTTATTTATTTCATATTACCCAGTAGATTCAGTTTATGAACAGAATTCTCACTCAATATAGGGTTCATCAGAAAATTTATCAATATTTACATTGCTCAATATAACGTTAAGTGAAAATTACTGGAATTGGCAATAACAATAAACTAGCTATGAATATGCAGGATATAAAGGATAAAAAAAAGACAAAGTTTTATAGTACTTTAAGTTAGTAATGAGAATAATAACAGGAATAATAATAAAAGAAATAATAAATAAATAAAATAAAAAGTGAATACCGTTTGTATATTAGAACAATTCGTAGGTTAACAAAAGCATGCTTAGGCAGCATATAAATAGCACATTTTGTATACCTATTGAACTCTGTGGTACACAGGATGGGGCGAATTACCTGCATGACGTATTGGTTTTGCCCACAAGCCTGGAACTATATTACTGCAACCGAAATGTTGCGTCCATTTGACACGGAAACGGTGAGTCCTAGCAGTTGCAGCTAGAGGATAATTTTTGTTAATTATGTCGTACTGCTCAATAAATCAGAGTTAATTTTTATTCTCCCCGATGGGAGAAAATTTGTCTGCAATAAGAGGGTCGTCACTTCTCTTTTTTGTCCATTATGAAGACGGGTCAAGGTATTAATGAGATTTTGCTTTTAGGTAGGATATCCCGATAACATAAGACAATGCTCGGTGAATTGTAATTTGATTTCCCTTCGTTTATTTTGCNACTATATTACTGCAACCGAAATGTTGCGTCCATTTGACACGGAAACGGTGAGTCCTAGCAGTTGCAGCTAGAGGAGAATTTTTGTTAATTATGTCGTACTGCTCAATAAACCAGAGTTAATTTTTATTCTCCCCGATGGGAGAAAATTTGTCTGCAATAAGAAGGTGGTCACTTCTCTTTTTTGTCCATTATGAAGACGGGTCAAGGTATTAATGAGATTTTACTTTTAGGTAGGATATCCCGATAACATAAGACAATGCTCGGTGAATTGTAATTTGATTTCCCTTCGTTTATTTTGCATAAATGCAGTTTAAAATCTCGATTTTCAAGGGTTTTTATCTCCCTTGTCAATTTAGGTAGAGAGTGTCCTATATATGTATATACATATATACATATATATGTATATATGTATATATGTATACTTGATAAGTACACGTGTCATTACTTTTCAGAAAAAAAAAACAAAAAAAAAAAAAATTTGATCTCTTAATCAAAATTTAATACGTTGAATTTTATACCATCAAATGTAAATGTTAGTCAGTATAAGCAAGTCCTAATATAAAATCCACTATTTTCTCATGTTCTTGAAGTTCTGACTCATTAAAATTTGCATGTATCAAGTTTCGTTACAAAAGACCCCGTGTATAAAGTTTTGAGTCGAAACCGTGAGCAATTATGTATAGTCTATTCACGGTTTCTTCACACTTTTTTAATCAAACCTTTGAAAAATTACCCCATGTCTGACGTGTTTAGTTATTTCCGAAACATGTAATTTATCACAATCGTTTTATACTTCTGTTAACATAAAAGTATCTTATTTTTTGTTAAAATTGTAGTTTTACTATATTTTCTTTATAATTTATAATATTACATTTATAATAAATATGAAATAAACACCGAGAAAACACGTTTGTTGGTAGCGCATAGTAAGAAATAGTTCTCATGCGAAATATTATTACAACTGAGTGCGCACGAATTCGGTACGTTATTCTTTGGTGTAATTTTCTAGACTTAAGTTAAGCTTAGTTTGCACGAGGCGGAGGAATATTCTGGAAGTAGAACTTTAACAGGGCTTCAGAAAAGTGTGAAGTAACCGTGAATGGATTATAGTTCTGTCGCAGCGTAAAAATCATCGAAGAATGAGGCAGCAGTATGGATGATATGAATGTATGAAGTTTTATATCAAACTGACGATTTATTTCACGGAGCAGCATATTAATGAATAAAGTTTTTACTCCAGATTGCAATTTTTCATGTAAGAAGGCTTGAAAAAAAATGACGGCCCAACATATAAAGTTTTGAAACAAACTCCAGATTTTAAACCTCAAACAAAACATTAAATGAAGATCATAGATGCGAATTCTTTGTGTAATATTGTGCACGGTTACTATCTGAACCCAATAAAATATATAACTAATTATTTTAATTTTTACAGTTATAAACTTTTGGAACTCACTGCCTCATATTTATTATTTGAATTTGCAGAAGGTATCCCCTCATGACATTTCTCGGTCGAATTCCGCCCAACCGTGTCTATGAAGTTACGGACAGTGGTTATTTCTTAGGTTTGTTTCAAAAGTGCTTATTTAACGTGAACAGCCTACAATTAAATTGAAGATTGCCATTAATTTTAAGGTACTACAGGGCGAAATTACAAATTATAAATGGATTGAAAACACAAACTTGTTTCTCAAGAGCAATAGAAAAATAAATATTCACTATTTTGCATTTCTGCCCAACAATATTACGTGAGTAGGCGTTAAGGAATAAAATTTTCTATGAACTTTATTCACTTTACAGACTTATCTTCAGATAACCAGTATCTTCGTTTTCCGTTTTTATTTATATTTTTTGCATCAAAACCTTTTTTCCGGTAACTCCAGGGCAGTAAAAGTTGTGGTTTTACTGGTGATTACTTGTAACTAGTGAGGTTCTTATTTGTTGTAAACGACGTTACATATAGTTTTTTTATTTTAAATGTCTGACAGGTACAAGACAATGAGTAATTATCCTGCAGTCGTCCTTTCGTTAAAGATAATTTATTAAATTCATTAAATGCCTACCGTGGTAGCGATCGGCTACCTCTAGAAAACTTGCGTGAATAATTACTTGGTATATATAAACTTACTCTCGCGCTGGAAAAGCAGGAGTCTAGTTCATTGTTTTGCTGTTATTACCGTAATTAACTCTATCAGTAACTGAAAGTTCGTGGATGTGCAATATTTCTTAACGTTCTTTAATTTCCTTGCAGAAATATTATTTTATTGAGATTCATTTTAAGGACTGTTTGTTTATAAGTTTTGCATGTCTGTAGAAAACCTCATAAAAGGACAATTTCCTCCGACAGAAATATATTTTTTTAAATTATTTGATTTACTGATTTACTTTACGCTTGGCTACAGCACGTTTAAAAGTTTAACTTTTTTAACTGTGTAAATAACATTTGTCAAATATTGACTGATGTGGTCCCCCATTTAATTAATTAAAGATGTTCCCTTCGTCGGTAGAGCAGTGGCTGGTGTATGTTCTCATAATCGTGTCGCGTATGAGAGTTCCATAAGTATATTTTACTAAATTCATTATTTTATTAAACAAAGGATGCCATAATAATAGTGTGTACTTCAGTTTGGAATTCACTTTACTCACACCCACCTAATATATACTGTATATCTCGGTTTGTATACATTTGTTAGTGTCAGTAGTTATTCTGATATTTATGTAACACTTTGTGGTAATTTCTTACGCAAAATGAGTAGAAAACGTATTACGGCATACATTGAACAGTAAGAGAAGTATATGAGTACGAGAAAATCACGATTCCAAATAATTGTATTTTAAAATATTAAAAACTACTCAAGTTTTTAAATATCGTTTTCTTGAATTGAGGTCTGGAACCCGTGAAAATTTTGTGAGTAATTTCCTCCACTTCCATAGCGAAAGTTATAGCGCGCCATTTTTTATCGTAGAAAATAATGTAAGTCTGGACTCATCTGAAACGTTTTACGGTGGTTATAAAGTAACAAAAAATAGTTTTGTTTGGATCCTCGAGAAGAGAGTTTCAAATGGAAAGATGCGTTTATTTGCCTGACCAACTGTACAACCTATCTGGAAAACTTTCGTTTTCTTATAGAAAGGGAATAATTTTAACTACTATATTTTCACAATAATCTTGTTTTAGTTGAGCAGATCACAAATCTTCGCAGAAATTGGCTGTCTCATCACATGAATTTTCTAACTATCTTACAATAATGAATCATTTGATGTATGGGTTTTCACGGTAAAATTACCATTTCTGAAAGCACTACCTAAGATATACGTGTATGCACTTTGTGTATTCTTCCATAACATGTAAAATTAACATTGCCATGGGCCTGAGAACTTTATTCATGCGCCGGTGAAGTGAAAATGTGAAACTATTAGATAAGTCTATATTTTACACATTTGCTAATTCTTGCGCTTAGATGCATTAGAAAAAGAGAAAGCATAGAGAAATAATTTCAGTTTTCCCAAAATTTGATCTAACACTTTTATATCAACGTTAACACGTGGAACTACTTTCCCTCAGTCGTTACCAACTTTGCAGGACGCATTCCACTCAGTGCACCCGTTAAAATATATACAGGTGACATTTCTCAAAGGTTGATTTCAAAAATTGCTAACTTTGTCGTGAACAGTCTTTAACAATTTTTCCCACAATGTAGGAGTTAAAATACATCAATTATGGTGGGAAATCCACTTATCTGGCAGCACTTAGGGCGATAACCTGCGCAGATCAACTTTTCTTTGCGCCTTCCAGATGCGCAGGATGCCAACGTACGTTAGTGCATTAAAGCGCCTCAAAGCAAGAAAGGCTCGTGGAAGCACCTTTGTGTCTCCCTGTTGTCTGTTGACAGTTACGTTGGTTTCCTGATAACTTAACGTCGGGAAAAGTCTTCGAAATAGCATCACGTTTACAAGCAACTTGCAGTCGAGCCGTTATAGCCGCGAACACTTATATGTAAAAACGCTTTGGCAGGACACCCACAATATTCCGTCGCACCCGTCAGTCGTCCGTCCGTCCGGCAGTCATCCGTCTATCGTTTTCGTCCGTCAGTTGAAAGCAATTCACAACAATCCATCGTCCGTCAATCCTTCTGTACGGCAAAATTTCAGTGTGACAACTTAACATCGCAATCTCTCTTTCACTGGAGGCATATTTTGGTTGGAAATACATTTTCAAGAGAGAAACATTTCGGGGAAATAATTTGTTTTTACGTAATAAGAATAAATACTAATTTTTTTTTTATTTAAAATTTTTGAATTTACCACCAAAGATAAATAAACACAGATCCCCACCGCCTTGCGTTTTATTTCAAAGTGCGTATTAACGTGTAGGGAATGTCGTCATAAGGCAGTGGCTCGTCCGTCTGTCCATCGAAAGTTACAGTTTGGTAAGCATTTGACGGACGGATAGAAAAAAAGTGTGGCCCTGAGATTGGTTGTAAATCACGTTACAGACGGACGGATGTGACGGACTATTCTGATTACAGACGTAATCAGCTACACTTTTTACAGAAATGAAAGTCTCTTTTTATTTAGTATGAAGACACCGGTCCTGTGTTTTACTCGCTTGGGCAAGGACTTGCGCCACTGGGCGTTCGCAGTTACATATATCGCGGTTCGTACGCCCCTGCCCCGGCAACTGGTGCAAACAAGACTTCCACGTCCGTCCTGTAGAGCAATGGTAGGGGCAGCGGTGGCGTAGTGTCCAGGGCGCTCGCCTCCCGCCACGGCTATCCGGGCTCGATCCCCGGCGGGTTCACTCCCGGATCTTCGCATGTGGGAATCGTGCTGGACGATGCCGCTTGCCGGCGGGCTTTCTCGGGGTACTCTCGCTTCTCCCGCCCTTGCATTCCAGCGCCGCTCCATTCTAGGGCTTTATTTCTGTCGTGCTCGGGGTAGACCGTCACCTACGGGTACCAGCTGGAAAAACCGTCACTCTGAGGGTGTTGCTTTGCCCTGGGTGCACTTCCCACACGCCATTATTATTAGAGCAATGGTTTTCAACCTTTGCAAGACTGCGACCCCGTAAATTCGTTTCTGTAGTTCGAGGGCCCGGCCCCACCATATTTACGGAAAACAGCCATTCCAGTTATTTTTAATTCATAGAGTTCATTATAAGTTAATTAAATATTTTACCGTATTGTATAGTATAATCAGGACAAAACAATATAACGTGTACTGTTGTTCGTTGTAGACATTTAGTTTTCTTGCGATACCAGGAAACAAATATTCTAGCTTGAAGAGTCACAAAGGCTTCTTTACACTCCTTTATTAAATAAGTAAAATCTAAAGCTGAAAATTGTTCATGGTAATGAGAGCGAGAGGGGGAAAGGATAATGGTTATTCGGCATTTGATAGGATCGGAATAAAAATAATAATCGATAGTTACAGTCCAGGGGAACTTCGCGGCTCGGTGTATTACACACTGATGTAGACGGAATATGGGGTAGAGGACTCATGCAAACTGCGCAGTGGCCATTCTCCGTATTCCAACACTGCACTGCTTTGCTGCCAATAGCACTGTCATAAACAACGTGGAGAGGATATGGGGTTAGAACACTGTTTATGTAAGTATAGGCTTTCAGATGTTTTTACATTTACTCTAACCAATTTTTAATTCAGTTATAATGTATTCAAGTTAGCCGAATTAATTTGTTTGTATTGTTATAAGACGACAGGGGCGTATCTGAGTTCGTGAGAGATGGAGGTGTTAATAAAAATAGGACACAATTTTGTTTTTAATTTATTCACACGGCTATTTTTTACAACATTTAACTACATTACATATACTATTACTCTATTATTATAAGTAAGCGCAATATTTATTGTCTATCTCAATTTTAATTAAAGTCGTTAACACTATGTCTATATTGGTTACAGTACACACTCTTTATAAACACACATTTAGTCTGCCTACTGCCACCATTCCAAATGTATGAAACTCACCCATCCAGCTCAGTAGTCCCGCCCGTCAGTCTCACTCACTCTTCACTGTACCGATGCTCGCAGTCCACAGACTTCACTCTCTCTGGTCACACTCGTCTCATCTCGTAGCTTTGCTGGCTCGTTGCTTCGCTGTCGTCGCACACCTGGCACTCAAGGTCGCACAATCCTCCTGTTGGCTCCAAGGTCCGTCGCGGCTCAAATAGTCTCGCTGGCCCGATCTAGAAGGTTCCTTACACCCGAGACTCTCTAAGAGAGGCTAGGGCGATGACTAGAACATTCTTGCAGTGATGACCCCAGAAATCAACTTCGCTGAAGGACGCGGGCTCACAAATTCCTTTAGGCTTATCGCGGCGGCTCGCCTTTGTAAATCTCCGCGCGCTCCTCGGGTTATGAGAAACTCTCTTGCCAAGCTCCTACGCACGCTAGAGCAGAGCGGTGCAAGGGAAACGATGCAAGGCAGCGACGAGTAGTAATATGAAATGGTGGCCGTGGTGTAAACTCAAATGTAAAGAAACACATTCATCAATCTTGACCGTGTGACTGTGACAGTTGTGTTGGCTGTGGATGAGTGAATGCAAGGGACGTGCACGGAAGACGAGTGTCACTCAGCTTGATTCACATCCACGTCGATCACGGCAAACAGGCAGAGAGGACAGAGGCTATGGTTGTTCTCGTGTTAGTGCATCTCCTGCGTCACCATTCTGGCTGTTTCTTCACAGATTGTTTAAGACCACGCTGTTGCGTTCGTGACTTCTAAATACTCATATTCCAAAACAAATTACGGACAACAAACTAGACGTTGTCGTGTTTCTACTCTATTTTATTAATTCCATTGTGAGTGAGTGAAGAGATTTGAGTGGCTCATAACACCGAGGTCTGGAGAGCCAATGAGGGTGAAATGAGGTGAGAATAGAGCAGCGCCGGAATTAAATGGTGTGTACCGACCGGGGATTAAACCCGGTTCGCGTTGGTGGGAGGCGAACAGTCTAACCGCTCAGCCACTGTTGTCCTCTTTAATTCCATTCTGGTAAGAATTTTTACTAAATGGTTTTCAAGAGATTTTATTTTNGCTCAGCCACTGTTGTCCTCTTTAATTCCATTCTGGTAAGAATTTTTACTAAATGGTTTTCAAGAGATTTTATTTTAATTTTTTCTTCCAAAAATACTTCATATTTCAATGCTTCTTATCGGTTAATTTTCAATATAAATTTATTTAATACAAATTGTGAATAAAACTAACGTGTATGTTCAAGTATTTCATTATTGACACAATACATTAAAAATAATATTTATATTTTCATCTATTCATGTTGATTATCCAAGAATTTAGTGGTATAAAACATGTGAACCAACTNAAAAATAATATTTATATTTTCATCTATTCATGTTGATTATCCAAGAATTTAGTGGTATAAAACATGTGAACCAACTGACTCCTGGAAAATATCTCTCTTTCGCGAAAAGGAATATCGGTGTGAGCTCGACTGTTCTGCGTGACTCGCGCGGAAAACGAGAAAGGCTTGTGATTGGCTGTGCTAGTTTCCCGCGCTGTCTGTTCGGCGTGGATCGGCGTACACGTGAACGAGGAATAAATGGCTGTTCACGGTTAATCGAGCACTTTCGAAATAAACATTTGAAAAATGTCACTGCCCCTGCCTGCGAATGTTTTGACGGGCAAACTTAGTGGAATACGCCCCCCCCCCCCCNCCCAGTAATTAAACGTGGTAATGGCGGAGGGGAAGTAGTTAGTTCCATGTCTTGACGTTTAATTGAAAGTGTTAGGTAAGCATTTGTGAACAGTGCTTGATCGACGCGTGAATAAAGCTATCAGACCAATGGCTTTGTTAATTTTACACGTAGTGGAAGGATGCACGATGCGCTTATAAGTAGATCCTAAGCAGGACTTTAAAAAGTGCGCAGTTTACTTTTTCTTCGTTTTATGCGCCTAAGAGTATAAATTACATCGTAAACAACGTGTTTAAATTTCTAATCATTTTTCATGGTAACATTTTATCAATGCATGGAAAAAATTCGTCGGGCCCATAACAATGCTATCGCTTTACATGTGGTGAAAGGATGCAAAAGTGTACAGAGAAGAGTGATCTACGAAAATGTTCAATAAACCGCGAAAAGAAGTTAGTTGTAGATCAGTATACATTATATTAGTCTATTGGTCCGTCCCTGCCTGCACGTGCACTCAACCAGACACCAACGAGCGATAACTCTGGCTAAGGTTAATTCTACTCAGGTTAGGAACAAAACAAATTTTCTTATGGAAGAGTTTGGCATAGGGAAAATTTCCGCCGCTAGGTGCGCAGTGTTCCAAAAAGGTAACTTTTAATTACATTTTTAAGCTACGTAAATAATAAAACAGAAATATTTTATTTAGTTACGAAGTTTTTTTTTATATTTGATGTATGATTATTACAAATGACCTGTTTTTTTAACGTAGAAAATAGAGACAATCCGGTACACATGCGACACTAGCGCTTACCTAGCGGCGAAAAATTTTAGTTGACAAACTAAAAGCATTGGGCTTCCCAACCTGAGTAGAATAAACCTTGGTATAAGTAGCATTACTCTGGCGCCTCCGGGCCCGACCTCTCGCGGCGGAGCACGCCTACTACAACTGCTCGTCGACCCCGCCATCTCGCGCGGCATACGGGCAGTAAAAGTCGCAAAGAGCGGGCGGGGCCTGAGTTACGAGATGATTTCGCGGGATCCGTTCGCGCGGCACGCCGCTCTGGCGGCTTGTATACGACCGACAGGCATAAGCACGTGCTCACGGGCAACCGCATAAATGCGTATCTTCCTGTAGGCTAAATGAAAACCTCATTTGGTTGGTAAAGGGAGCTTCGGCAGTGATGAAAAATGGCGTGTGTCCGCGGGCGATGGCGGAGTGAGAATGAGGAAGATACATGATTTGGTCGTGGCTTCACGTTCCCAGCGCCCACATTCGGATCTACAGCACGACCACGATTACATAATGTAAAGGCAGTTCGCTATACACTAAGCATTTTTAAAAGAAACTTTTGAAAAACTTCACAGGCCCCAAGTTAAGTTGGCAACGAATAGTTCCTATGTCTTCACGGTGGATTGGGTGAGTGAGTGAAGAGATTTGGGCGGCTCTTAACAGCGAGGTATTGATAGCCGATGTGGGTGATTGAGGTGAGTAATGGAGCGGCGTCGGAATGAAAGAGCGGCGGAAACGGAAGCTCATTGAGAAAACCCGCTGACCAATGGCATCGTCCGGCACGATTCCCACGATACCCGAAAATCCGGTGACCCGGCTGAGGATTAAACCCGGTTCGCCTTGGTGGGAGGCGAGCAGGCTAACCGCTCAGCCACCGCGGCCCCACGTTGGATTGAAATTGTAATGTTTAGATTAGTGGCCACTGAATCCTCAGAACCTCTGCAACCTCTTCTATAGCAAGTCTCTGAATAAACTCGATCCAAAAATGACCAAATATTCTGGACATTCCTGCAAAAAAAAACACGCGTAGGTTGCAACTAAAAATAATTTTATTACTATACCTTACATTTGAAGCTATTTCAAAATCAACACAATTATGTTAGATCTGTAAATTTATAAATGCAATGCATTCTTATTGGAGTCAAATTTGTTGTTTAACAAAATACATACATTCTATCACCATCTATCATTCGCATTATCTTTTTCCCAAACAATTCCCAACCCAGTTGACTACGCCGATTACCTACAACATTTCCAAGTAGCCACGCTCTTGAGTCATTGATAGACGACGAGAACTCGTGATATTTGTCAGAAAACAATACTTACATTAATTTGTGATGTTCCAGCTTTTCAGTTTGCACGCAGAAATGATTTGTGAGGCAATCAACTTCCTGCTAGGGATGTTGATATCTGAAGAAAAAGGCCAATGTTATTTGTATTTGTTATTTATGAAAGTATCGTTTTACGAAACGATATATTTAAAGGAAAAATATCCGATTTTTTTCGGTTCATTTGAATCCTATATTTTATGTATAGAAGAACTTGAAAATTTTAAAATTGCTTGGAAGATAACAGAAGATAACATATTGAGGACACGAGGCATTGCATAAATATATGGCGCCTGTTTTTGATGCATGTAGCGAAAGTAAACATGAGTAATTTTTTTATACGATTTTTGTATTCAAAACAGAGCTTATTAACAGATCATTTCTAAAAAATTAATTTTTGATACCAAAAAAAAAATATTGATTTCGATAAAATTTCGTTGAAATATATCGACGATTTATATAGGTACGTCGTTGATATATCGTCATCTCGATATATCTTTTTTTTCCAACATCCCTACTTTTTGGGCGAAAAACCAACATGTGGAAATTAATTAGTATTGTTTCGAGTCTTATAGTATGAATTTGCATATAGTAAACCGAAAATATTCCACTTTACTTGGATGACGCGTGAATAAAGTGATCAGGGCCACGTGGCAAAGTTTATGGCGGAAGGATAAAAAATTATAAGGGAAAGTAGGTCCTTGGCAGAGTTTTCAATACTCCTCAGTTAAACGTTAACAACCTCTAATAACTAGTTCATTCAAAGAGCGTATCCAAGAAAGGCGATGGCGGTTAAATAAGGGCTGTGGCCCGGCCTCCAAGTAAATTTTTACAATGTGTTTTACATCGAGGAAACGGCATATGAGGTAATGAAGCTGGTACGTTTTTGTAGACTATTGGCAATTGAAAGATTTTTTTTTTTTTTTTACATTCTTCCACGCAGCAAGCAATCCTTGACGGCACTATTTTACACACTTCCGTTGGAATCTTTGTTTGCTCAGACATATTCCTTTGGATTATTTTCTTGTTCCGAACTTAAAAGTGCAATCTCACGGCGTTAGAAATGCTATCACAGTAATTCACCAGTAATTAACCACACTTCTAAGAAGGTGATTACGAAAACTGCAGCACGTGCACTGCACGTGTTTTTTTTTTCATTTTAGTTTATTTCTTTTACTTTAGCTTTGAAATTCAAAAAAAATTTCTTTGAATTTATTTACTGTACACTAGTAAAACTATCGTCAAAATTGGATGCATTCGAAAACACATGAGCACATCAATTCCCCCTCCCCTCATATATCCGTCCATTCCTCTTCTCAACTTGTATATGAAATATTTAACCGAAACCATTAGTTTCAATCAAGAACAAAGTACAAACCATCCTTATCTCCCCCTCCAAATTCCGAAATATAAAATATTATGCATTAGCATCCCCCTTGCGTTGTTCGACTCCCAAAAATATAGTTTCTCTCAAAACTGCATCGGTCGACAACGAAAATAACCTGTCAGGACCCAGAATACTGAAAACTAGGTGCTTACCGAGTTGAATACGATTCGATCGCTAAAAGTGTTAACATTTTAGTAAATATTTTGTCTGGAAAACACGCTGTTAAATCAATTCTGTGTCACAAAGTTAATCGTTACATTTNGAGTTGAATACGATTCGATCGCTAAAAGTGTTAACATTTTAGTAAATATTTTGTCTGGAAAACACGCTGTTAAATCTATTCTGTGTCACAAAGTTAATCGTTACATTTTTTAATATAACTCTAAGTCATACAATTCCTTTTCTTATGTTGCTACCCACCAAATATTCAAGGTTAAGGCTATTTTGAAGTATAAAAGAACACTTATTCATATACTATTTTAAGGTTGGTTTAGGTGATTCTCTTCTTTAGAGAATACTAACGTACGTTGAAAATCAGACGATTATAAAAGTTCATAGACAAAACGAAAAATGTTCCATTTCGTTTCTTACAAATTCATTCCACAGCTAACGCGAAGTAATAAAGACCACGTCAGCGCTCAAATTTTCGGGAAATCTCTTTAAGGAATGCCCACGTTTGTAAACGACTAAATGCTCCCATGTTTTTCAAATCATGTGTTTCGAAACGTTGAGACCTGCTGTTATGTCTATGTCCGTTTACTTTGCACTTAAATTATATGCTTTGCTGACGATATTCTTTGTACGGTGATACGTTCTGTCACAGGAAATAGTATTGTTTAGCTCCTGGAGTATTGTATTCAAATTTCCGGTAGGTTTGATTGAATTTGGCTACTTTAATAACGGCATTTGAATAGCAAACGCAGAAAGGTGAAAAGATACGCTTATCAACCCATGTACTTGTAAAGAACTTCTGCGTTGAACGTATAATATTTATGTGCGTAGAAACTATAACAACACTATTATCACAGAAAATTTCTCTAAAATTGTATTAAAAGTCATAAAGGTTATTTTTACTATCTTTATTTATCAATGTATCAACTACAGCGGGGTGTTAGGGAAGGAAAATGCGGCTCGAATAATGAAGAGGAAATAGGTCGTGGCATGTGCCAAGGAAGGCGAGATAGCTGGGCCGGGAATCGAACTTGGACCCTCTTTAACATGTCCAGAGTGTTACCACGGCACTACCTCTCTCGTTGACTAGGAAGGTTGAAAGTCATTAACAAATCACAAACAAGATTCAGAATGGCATGTATTGATTTTAATGAACACAATCATGCTCGGATTTTACACGTTCAAGGCATGCATGTGCTGTTAAGCACGCTAAAATAGCGTGATACTTATGAAGTGTAATTTATTTAGTTTTTTAAGTCTCTATTATAAGCTAATATTACAAACTGAGCTGCGTTTGAACAATTTTGCTGTTTGGTGATTCATTACTTAAACCGGCAAAGGCACCAGAAAAAAACAAAATTGGACTTGCACATTATACTGAAAGAAGAAATAGGAATTAACCGGATGGGAAAAACTCCCCGGAGAAATAAAAATTAGTCACCTTGAGCCACCTTTTGTGGTGGAAGTAACTTCAAACTCTTGAAGATGTCGTCGAATGAGGATGATCAGTCTGTGAATACCTGTGCGGTGTGTTGCGAAATTCATAGATTACGAAGACATGGTAAAGTGCAGTGAAAGTCTCGCTCAATGTGTGGGAAATGAGGCGCAAGCAGGTGTTAATTATTGTCACAGAAAAAGGAGTGATTGCATTTGGGCATACCAAATACCATAGTGTGAAAGAAGTAGCCGAATTATCAGCAATGGCAAAAATCCCTGTTTGCAGTATATTCTATTCAAAATTGCGACTGAATGATTACACTGACGGGACGCCAGCTTGTTTCATAGCATGTGCTTGAAAATCATTCTGCATTTAGATAATAAATGCTAGTAGAAATCAATGCAGTCTTCAAAATGCCCATCGTCAGGGAACTGCACGCCATGACATACGGAGCATAGTGTCACGAAACAGGTGTTTGCTCGCCTCTGTTCACAAAGTTATACTCTGTTTCAATGGACGTAGACACGCCAAAATTAAACGGTTCACGAGCGCAAACGCGTCATCTGGTCGGACGAATGTCGTTTCCGCCTGTATGTGAATGATGCTGGGCAAAGTGTTCATAGTACAGGTAGTTTTAAATTTGGGCTGCGTGCAAGGTGTGGTTCAAGCTGAATGTTGTTCTTCGATGTTCTTGACGTGTTTTAGTTAAGGAGAAATGGCTCCTTTACAGAAAGTTTCAACCTTAATGACTACTTTGAACTGTTGGTCAACCAAGTTCTGCCTTTTACTCGTCATCTAACTGAAGGACATAACGTTCCCACTTTAGCACCCCAGTATCAAAGTACTCGCGTCCACGGGGCTGCGAATGTAACTGACTGGCGCGATAAACATTTTGGAGCAGTCGCACATTTGTAATGGTTTAGCTGGTTTCCCAGATATGAACCCGTGTAAAACAGCGCGGAAGACATGCAAGAAATCTGGTCGAACTGCACAATTATTTGATACAAGTGTGGATGTACATGATGTCGCCTCGGCTAAAACCAAGCGAAATTGAATCGCAACAGTTATTATTTATTGCTCGTTGAGGTACACTGAAGAGCCAAAAAAAACTGGTACACCTGCCTAATATCGTGTAGGGCCCCCCGAGCACGCAGAAGTGCCGCAAGATGACGTGGCATGGACTCGACTAATGTCTGAAGGTATGCAGGAGGCAATTCACACCATGAATCCTTACAGGGCAGTCCACAAATCCAATCTGAGCCAATTTGAGAAAGGGTTGCACGTCTGTCACATTTAATGGTTCTCGTTAGTCGTTGGTTGTCCCGTTCTTTCGCGATCTTTTTCCGGCCGCAGCGATGTCGAAGATGTGATGTTTTACCGGATTCCCGATATTCACGGTACACTCGTGAAATGGTCGTACGCGAACATCCAAATGTTATCGCTACCTCGGAGATGCTATGTCCCATCTCTCGTACGCCGACTATAACACCACGTTCAAACTCACTTAAATCTTGATAACCTGCCATTGTAGCAGCAGTAACCGATCTAGCTGCCGACCGCATCGCGTTACTGTGATTGGTTCCATGCCTCTGTTATTTGCATACGCACGGCTATACCAGTTTTTTTTTTTTGGCTCTTCAGTGTATTACATTACACTGGGTACATATCAATCCCAGATAACTAATTTTTTGTTCGGTTAGCTTATATTACCTACGTTCATTATTTATAAACCTAGAACATGAAAATACTGTTTAGAACCATGGAGAAAATAGCCACTAACCGAGACGACGAAAGAGATATTTTTTTTAACTATACTTCAAACCAGGCTATCAAAATAAATAAAAGTGAGAGTGAAAAATAAGAAAAAATCAGCAAATACATGCCTCTTCCTTTCAAAATTTTAATTTATTTCTGAGTGAACATATTAAATATAGTGGTGAAAAAATATAGAAACAAAATCAGGTCAGTAATAAAATAATTCATTGTATTCGTTCTTTAGTGATCACGAATTCGTAAAAAGAGGGTAACACAATCGTGGAATTTTATGCAATGAGGTAACATAAAAGTAAAACAGAATTAAACTAAAACGTTTGTTGCAAATAAACAAAACTGAAGCTCTTTTAAAGTAATACGATAGCGAGTTCCAAAATTTAAACATTTCTTCTACGTATCATATTAATCTAAGACAAATTATATTGTTTATAAGTGAAGAGAAGAATTTCCTTGGCAAAATAAACACATAAAAAACAGGATTTTTTTAAGCAGGAAAGCAGGTCAACATAATATGTAGAAAATACTTTCGCAAAATTATTTGCCTGGAGAACATTGCGTTAAGAAACCCTGAAAAAAAAAAGGGGGACAGATACACTTCAAGGAACCATAGACGTAATTTACTGAAAAAATAAGTTGAGAGGCGAGAAATAAAATTTGAATCGTTAATAGCAAAGTAGGAAAAAAAGTTTTTAAAATAATAGGAACGAAGGAAGACTGAATTTATACGAAATATTATAAGAGACAGTGTATTGCTCACATACGCCTTTGACGGTAAGACGTCTAGCAGAAAGCATGGTGGCCCAGAAAAACAAACTGTACATGGAGGCCTCAAGATAAATGGGGTGGGAAAATACTCAAAGAATAATAAAGCAATTAAATGAGAGGTGAGACGTTGCGTCGACAAGAAGCCTTTCAGGACATGATATAAATTATTTACATTCATTTACCAATATTTGTTATTTCATTTTCAGACAAAACTTCGTAGAAAACTGTAGGCCTAAGCTCGAAATATTAGGCGCCAAATAAAAAACCATAAGCACATGCGATAAAAATGTTTTTACTTTAATTTGGGACAATCCTGTAAGTGTAAATTATTCCATTTAACTGCTATTCATTTTCTAAAATAAATTTAATAAAAATAAATAAGTATAAAATACCAGACAGAAGTGCTGTAAAGTACTCATAATTTAATATTAATCTGATATTAACATTTTATTTAATTTACACGGAGTTTTGTGTGTTTTCTTGTATATTGCGCGTGTACAACCCCAGCCCCTTGGCCGAGAGGGAAATCGATTTACTCCCGATTTGCATATTTTTGCATATCAAGTGGAAGTAATCGTTTCATTGCTTGAATTTTTTTGCTACGTTCGAGGTTCACGAACGCTTCATTATAAATTCAGCCTGAAATTTAAAACAGCTGAAAAAGCGCAAAAGATTAAGGGTTAATAAAATCTTTTTAACACGACGCTTTGAAAGTTGCCGTACTTCAGTATCTAAGTGACTGAGTGCCTTAAACTAAATGCTTTATTTTAATTTTTATGTTTGTTTACTATCTCTTAATACAATATTTAACTAAAATATTTGGTAGAAACATGAACGTGTTCGTGTTTTCAGAGCCGCAGTCTCAGGGGCTTCACTTCGAACATGTTCAGCTCTGTACGTGGTCGCAAAGGACCCGAACATGTTCCGATCGCAATTACTTCTTGTTAAGAGTGAACTGGTTGTGTAAACACATCAGGACGATTTTTCTTATGCGTTGCACCTCGACTGGTTACTGAAGTTAATAAACAGTGTAATTAAGATGACTGAAACAGACATTATTTTCTGTATTTATTGGAATAAATAAAAAGCTATAGGTCGAATAGCGATAAACTTTGTATTACGAGTTGTATTCAAATTAAAAACACTTGACAAATATAAGTGTTTTAAACGATTAGATATTATTACGGCAACACGTTTCTGAGATCATAAGTTACAAAAGCCGTGTCAGAAAGCGCTACGAGATCACCATTTACGTTACTAAATCGACCACGTGACCAAGTTTAGGTCCTAAATATTTGGCGGTTTAGGGTCGAGATTTTCCAGAGCCGGAGAGTCACGCTAAATCCTCAAACACTCCGCAGAAGCGTCTGCTATTGTTTACGTCTTATTACATGCGTTTTATCATGCAAATAATGCGAATTCAACCCAATAACAAATAAGGAAATTTTAACGTTAAATCAAAAGTGCGTAATATTACACGTTAGTCATTTTCTTTATACCGATAGAAATTATATTTGAAACCGTTTTTGTGACAAAAATCTTAACTTCCTAAAATTATTTTTTGAATGGTGGTTTTCCTAAGGGAAGCGAATAAACAAAACTATTGCATAATTTTTCGAGAAAAAGTACTTGTAAAAATGTTGTTTTTTCGTTACCACGAAACATACAGAGATGCAATATTGCAGTTTCTAAACGAAACACTACGAGTGCTGCTCACTGTCGTTTGAATTCCAACACAACTCAATTCCTAATACCTAAAAAAAATTACCAAACAACGAATTCGGACACGGCTTCATGTGTAACTATGCGAACGTGTTCACTTTAGCAACCATTTTATTTAATAACGAAGAGGTTTAAATATGGCTGCCGTAACATACACACCGTATACATTAACAAGTTCAGCCTTTAGAATGACCGTAGACTGTGTTTCGAATGCTGCTTAACGATATAGCCTAAATGTATGTGTGTATATATATATATATATGAGGGCCAATTCAGAAGTCATGGCAACTATTGTTTATCTCCCGAAAATGACCAATCACAGGTAATGTACTATGTACTACAGATGAAAGTGTACGACATGTACGTTTTAAAGGTGATACCACATGGGGTATTGATGCAGGAATGTCCGGCAAGGAACAAAGACAAACATGGCTGTTTGAAATCACCGTTTAATTGATATATTCTCGTTACAAACTGTATCCACTCATGTGAACGGGTAAGTAGCGTGCCATTAAGAGCTGTTTGACATCCTTCAAAGTGGACTCTGAGGTTGTCCACGGTTCGTTGCCAGCGATGAGGCAGACGGGAAATACCACCGGCTGCGTGAGATCCGCCAATGTGCGCCACCTCTCGTCGAAATGACGTGACGATGTCTGCCTCGTCTTCCTCTCGAATCATATCGTAGGCGTTAACAAATGCAATTAATATATGCTTAATTGACAAATACTAGAAATGTCTGTTGTATCGTAGAATATTACAGACAAAAACTGTGCTCCTTTAACTCTTAATAAGAGAGTACTTAGAATATCTTCCTTACAACAATTAATAAGTTCACTCTGAGTGTGCTTGCTGATATATGTAGCATTGGACGGAGCACTCTCCAAGTGCCTGCGCAGATTATTGTCACCAGCATCCTTCCTAAACTGAAGAAACTCTCTAAAATTTCCGTAATTGTTTACTAGAATGTGTTTTTCATCTCCATTTAGAATATTTTCAATGTTCTTATAATCCCTGTGACCTCTTAAAGGAATGTTTTGCGTACCACATAAAATAATTGTTTGTACAGTAGGAAACAAGGGCTGCTTATTTTCCTCTATTTGTGCCATGCGCTGCAAATGAATTAGATATGCTATTTATTAGGCAGGATTGGGGTATGTCAAGAGAGACTTTTTCCCAGCATCAACAGCATCAATATGGTATTGGTTTTTCTCGTGTACAACCAAATCGCCCTTTTCCTCGTAAAAGAATTATTTTGAAATGTTGACAACATTTTCAAGTTTTCTCAAAGGATTGTTTTTTTTTTTTTTTTGATAACCACATCCTGAACAAGTTGTAAAGAGTACACGATATTTACAGTATAGTCCAGTATGCCTCTGGGCATATTTCTAGTAGGCTTTCCCGTTTTCATCACTTCTTTATAGAGGAATTGGTAATTTGCAGGAGGTGTCCATGGCTTCTCAAGTAGCATTACTTTGAAGTAATCGCTTACACTTATCATCCCAACATAAAATCCTAAGTCACTAGACAAGTGATTCTGACTTTGGGAGTGCTGCAAAAGTTCTAGTGAGGTTATGCTTACTTGACTTGTGTTCTGTAGATGCTCAATGACACCTGCAGAAGAGGGGTTGACACTCGGAACTATCGCCAACACATGTTTTCATTGTTTTTGGTTTGAAAAACTTATAAATTTTCTGCCTCTCCATCCTAAACTAATCACAGTCGCAAAGTACAGGAACGTGAACGGTACTGTAGTTACGTCTGTAAACGTAAACACGGCTAATACAATCGAACCAGCTGACTGACGCCTTTCCGCAGTGATACCATCATGTGCGTGGATAATTTCCCGCGTTGACCGTTAATTTCAGTAACAACTTAACTTAACTATTCTAATGCAGTTAGTTGTGAGTTGCGAACTCACTCGGATGTGCCGTGCGAGTGCGCGAGTTACTTGCAAGTGTGAGTCACGGCATTCATCACGCCTGCGCGTGAACGCACAAAGAGTATTCTATAAATAGTATCGATATTGTGTCGCGTCGCGTAGTTGTTCATTCTTCCGCCATGCGCTGGTGACATTCACTGCTGCCATGTTAATAAACAAAAGTGATTCAATAAACGTTAAAATGCGATCAACTTTATGGCAAATTAACAGTTTTTCCATGAATAAAAAAAATCGTCAAAGGTTTTTTTTTAGGAAGGGGTTATGACCCCCGTGACCTCCCCC
>NQII01000088.1:776081-837328 GCA_002778355.1 Clitarchus hookeri
GATTTTAAACCTGTGGTTTTGGTTACTGTTCGTCTGAGGATGTAGGTATTAATGAAATTAATAGTTCTTATAATCCCCCATTTTTAATAATATTGTTATTTTATACAATAAAGTTAATATTCCCTTACAAGTATATTTTCCCACACTTTTGTCAGTTAATTATCCGTTCAATTAGAGAATAGTACTTTACCTGTTGTATAAGTTTACTCTACATTAAAGAGGTAATTTAAAGTTTTATGTAAGGGGTTTTTACCTCAGTTTTTGTACAGTAAGTTTAAACACGTTGCATTTAGTGTCTTATATTCTGTTCACGATTAATAGAGCGCTTTTGAAAGTCGTTCTTAAGATTCACTTGCCTCCACAATTTATTACAATTTCGACGTATGCAAAATGTATGTTGCCGTGGGCCTAAATGACTTCATTATTGCGTCATCCGAGTGGAGATGTGAAATTGTTAGGAGCCTAAACATATTGCTAATGTGCAAGTTTCGATCTCTAATGTGTATAAATCAGAATAACACAAACTCAATTTGCAACAGAAGGTTCTTAGTGACCACCAAACCACTATGTCACATGTATAAAACTCGCCTCCAACTCACACAACCATGTCAAACAAACATGAAGCACATAAATCGAAGGCGAATAAGAATGATGGCAAAAAGTGAAACAGTAGCAGCATGATAATAATTAGTTTAAGAGTGTAATTGTAGAAAATAAAAAAATAAAACTTTTTTTTTATATAACAAGGCAGTTCTTCTCTTTTTTTTTTTCCTCCGCCCCAAGAAAAATACAAAACAGTTTTCAAAATAATTAACTATACCAAATGTATGCAAATATTACATTAAAACATCTAAAGATTATAATTCCCCAAATTACTTTAAAACATTATAAAATTTAGGGGTTACAATAAAAATATGTAGTTAAATAAATATGCACAATTACTTAACTGGCACAATAAATCCTATATTCCAAAATTTACATGTCTCAACCCCTAGACGTGACCTCCCCCCGAGTGTCCGCCGTCGCTTAGTTTGCCAGGGTATTTATAGCGACGATTTTGCAACCATCGTCCACCCCAAAGTTGTAGAGAGCATCCTCGAAACAGAAGATCTTCGTCCAATCCAATTGAAAGACGGTGCTGTCGTCACAAGGCGACCTCCCTCTCAGTCGTCCCAGCCGCCACCAGGTGGAAGAAAACGCCGCGCGCTCAGTATAGTTCCTACTTCCGTCGAAACCACCAAGCACCCGCATCACAGAGCCTAACGCTTCCTCGGCTGCCACCAATGGGCAATGTCTTCGAAAACGTAAGTACCCATGATCGACGTGAGGTTGCGCAACTCTGTTACAAAGTTGTTAAGGTGGTTTGATTGGACTGAGTCCATTGCCGACCATGAGACTAAATAGAAATCTCGCACACACACNAAGTTAAAAAAAAAAAAACAAAAAAAAAAAAAAAAAAAAAGAATTTTGTTTAGTCTCATAGTCACCAATGAACTGTCTCAGCATTACAACACGAACTCGTCATTGCCATTAAACTTCATAGATAAAAACACTAACTCAATTTCCAATAAATTTAATAATTACACTCGTAATTCAGCTCCAATACTCGGAACTTATTTTATTTACTGCCAACTTAACTGGAAATCTTTGTCCCAGCGTGGGACAGGTTTGAGGAGGTGTGGGAGTAGCGAACTCGCGTTCGACACGTCAATGTGAAGGGGACGGTCTGATGTTTCCTTTATGGCGCGTCACCCCATTGGCACCTAGCTGTTCGCGGGATACCTGAACGAGACGTTGCCGCAACGCTGGATTGGTCGAGGAGCAGCTGGTGACTAGGCTCTTCATCACTGGCCCCCAAGAAGTCCGGACCTTACCCCGTGTGATTTTTTTCTATGGGGATATACATAAAGGATCAAGTGTTTCGTCCACCATTGCCGACTAACAGTGACGACCTCAAAACGAGAATTACGGACGCCATCCAAACCGTAACACCGGACATGCTGACAAGAGTGTGGAACGAGTTTGATTATCACGTAGATGTCGTTCGGGCCGCTAGTGGTGGTCACATTGAACATTTATGAATTTATGGTAAACAAACTTCACGGTTCCACGGTTCATTTGATTGGTCAACCAAGGTCGTAGGTTGTTTGGTTTTGATATTATAGACATTCAAATTTGGGGTATTCTTTTATACTCATCCCGTATTTACATGGCAATGTTTATTTACAAAAGTGGTGGAAGGATAAAAAATGGCTGATAGGAAAAAAGTAACTTGGGCCTCAAAAGTGCTCACTTTACCTTGAACAACCTATATTACTTTGTATACATACTGGACACCACTTTCTGTTAGATAAACTTGCGGCATGCGTGAAGAACTGCATCTGTTCTGAACATTCATATAACGTTGTATAAATGTCCATAATAATAGCTACTTGTAAATTCAGATGACTCTACGATGAGCCGTAACGAATCATTAATCCATTATCGTTTCTACACAACTCAACGAGAAATACGTGTCAGTGAAAACGGTTTCTCTGTGCTAAATAAGAAGTGCGTGTAATTGTTGGGATGTGAGGCATGGCACTTTTCATTCTCGGTGCTCTGGACTCGTAAACTGCTGAACTTCTCGTCGGGTACGCGGAAGTGTATTTCGTGGCCTAACTGGATTACGTTAACAAAGTGCCTTCTCGTAAAAATATTGCGGAAGAAGTGAAAGAAGCAAAAACCCTGCCCTCCTCAACCCCCGCAGTATTTACTGAACTTTTAACGTGGGAAAAAATCTTCCATCACTAGAGTGAGTGCCTGAAAGGACAAAAAAATCTGACCTTATGTACACATAAAAATGCGGCAAATTTCTNTTTTTTTTTTTTTTTTTTTTCCCCGCAATTTCTGTGAGAGAAAGTTTTATTTTGGAACATTTATCTTCAGCGGACGCTTTTTTTTTTATAACTTTGCCGCCTCACCGACCCCTAACTCACTCGGGAACAAAGAGAATTTGATTTTAAAGAAATTCGCTGTAGTTTGTTTATGGCGAATCTCTTTGGCTTCCTGCGCGGTGATGGACGAGACAGGAAACGAAGGGTGAACTTATCAGTAAGTGTCGTTGATTGGAGTTGCCCATTTGACTAGGCGCGGGCTTGAGCCCGTGGTATTGGGTAATGCACGCCTCTTAACGGGGCCTGTTCTCCATCGGTCATGCAGGCCGAGTCAGATGGGCTGGATTCTGGTAGAAGTCGGTTGAAAATTCGATTTGATGATCGTTCCCAAAATAAACTTTCTGTAGAGAGAAAGTGCGAGTCATGGGAAATGCGCTGGGTGATATGGAGCAATGGTAACCGACTCGACTAGCATTTCGGGAGGACCCGGTCTGGTCATCTTGGTTTTGGTTTTCCATGGTTTCTCGAGATCACTCCAGGTGAATTCTGGGAGGGTTCCTTACTGCAGGTAGTGACCGAATCCATTCCCATCCCTGTTTCTCTGAGCAACTAGGTCTGTCTCAAATGACCTCGCTGTAGACCAAATGTTGAGTCCTACCTACCTACCATATCATGGGAAAGGTATGCTCTTGTGTGTGGTTTTTAAATGTTAAATATCTGAGAAACTATGTATTACTACACAACGAGGACATACAAATCACGATTTCACATTTTCACATCATGCATGATATAATACGAATGATCATAAATGGTAAAACTAGGAAAGAAACACTATTTAAATTTTATAAAATGTCAATACCGTTGACTGCATATGCCAGCGAAAGTTGGACATTAGTAGAAAGGAGAAAAGTTGCACCCTTATGAGAGCTTGTAGATATACTTCTGTTGGGAAGAGAACTCAAAGCAGACTTAGAACACAACGTAATCGAGAACATGGAAGATGCCAGAAGGTCTATGCCGTAAAGATGATGATAAATGAAACCAACCTGCTAAGTGCTCTCCTAATATTTCTGCCACTGGCTGAGAAAGGAACATCGTAAATTTTCTGGGTACTGTGTACTTAGACGCAACGATAAGGTTTGCGCGGCGAGGGAACGGAAGAGGTGACCGATAATGCCTTCATCCACATTGCAGTATTTATGGTCAATACATTTTAATCTTTCTTGGGTCAAACGACGTGGTCTTACGTGCTTTTTACAGGTACACCGACAGAATCACGTGCATCGATATGTACGGGAGGGGGAGGGAGCAGGTCCTTTGAGGTTTTCATATCAGCGTGTAAAAACTGGCGTATTCTAACACCGAAGTTGCGTAGAGGAGTGACAACTGCGAAGAAAATATACGGTGTAGTCCATTCACGGTTACTTCAAACTTTTCTGAAGCCCTGCAAAAGTTCTACTTCCAGGATATTCCTCCGCCTCATGCGAACAAAGCTCAACCCCGTCTAGAAAATTGCACCAAAGGAACAGCGCACCACATTCTTGCACACACACACAGAGTGACAATAATTTGCATAAGAACTATTTCTTACTAAGCATCACCAACACACTTATGTTCTGCCTGTATTTATTCATATTTATTATAAATAAAATTATGGTTGCTTTATCCAAAGGTCCTGCGTAGTTTTTTTTTTTTTTAATGTTCAATTGCCATTGCTCACCGGGCATTATACTAAGGTGGTTAAAGGCGCCATTCGTGAAGCGGAGGTTATGGAGAGATAAACATGTATTGTGCTTTCCGATCGCAGTTGTGTTTACAAAATTAATATTACACTGTCTCATTTTCTGACGTTACAATACTTAGATAGCTCCGCAGAAGTTTGATATAGCATGGCTTAATTTCTCTTCGACAGCATAATTGTTAGAGATGGAACAGTCAGAAGTGAGGAAGGAACCATCCTGTAATCCACCTGGAGTGATTTTTGGAAAACTGTGGAAGATGAAATCAGGACGCTTGGGCCGTAAATCGAGCATTGTATCGTCCCGAATGCGAGTCTAGCGTGTTGTTAATGGCCACCTCGGCGATACTAATGGCCACCTCGGCGTTACTAATGGCCACCTCGCTCAGTCTTGACATAGGCGCTAAATTAGAAAAGAAATAGTTTGTTATTCTTTAAGAGTAAAATATATTTTAATATAAAATTTTGAAGTATTTAATGAAATATTTCGCACGTTACACTTATTGTTTCAACGAAGTGGAACATCTCACTCTCGAAACACGCTCGCAACCTGGCAACACCGTGCATCACGTATTTTGCAGTGCAGTGTAAGAATTAGACGCTCTAAAGAAACTGTTGCCCAGACCCTTTCCTTAAGTCTGTTTAAGTGTGAAAAATATTTTTTATATCTGTAAAATTGTGCCATATTTTTGTAATATGGCATCAAATGTTGGTCCAACATAAGTGAAAATAATGCGGAAATTAGTTTTGAAAATTTAAATAACCGGAATTAGGAAAAATGTCAATTTTATATCTTCTGCCGAACAAATTTCAAAATGTTACCCGAGTAGAATATTTGGTTACTGCTAGTTGTTAATGTCACCAGACACCATAAATATTTATTGAGAATTTCTAGTGTGGCTTGACTGTATATTAATTTTCAAGATTTAAAATAAACTTAAATTTTAAAATGAGCTGGAAGTTAGACTCCGTCGTAAACGAAACAAGTATCACGCCTCAGAGAATTTTTTTCATGATATTCTTATGAATAGAAAAAAAAATTATCTAAGTCAAGCGATAGTGTTTCACTTAATTATTTAAATTATTTTGAAGTGAGATTGCCTGAAAAATGGAAAAATGAAGCATAAGCCCCCCCCCCCCCTTCCACGTTTACCAAATTGGTTTGGTATTTCGATGTAATCGTTGTCGCTATCAATTTTGAAAATATATAATTTCCTCAAAAACGTTAAGAAAGATGTGGCACTTGAACACCTTTAAAAGATTTTACAATATTTCAATAAGTTGTACAAGGATCGCCATTCTCCTCAGAGGGTAATTAATGACTTGAAACGAATCTTGTGATTCGTGAATTCGTGAATTCGTGAGTGAGTGAAGAGATGTAGTATATATAATATTATAGATATAGCATACATAATATAATATATATTATATAATAGATATAATATAGCAACACGTGGTGAATTTGTATGTGCTTTCCTGGCGAGGAATTACACTGCTATAAAGTTCTCAACTGCAGCGTGATTTTTTAAATATTCTGCCATGGTGTCTCCGCCTAGCCATTTCGTCTGGTGTATGTTGAGTGTTTTGAATAGCATTTTCTCCACACGCAAAGTGGGAGGAAACAGCAGAAGTTTCTTCTCCGGTGCACGTCCCGTGAAGCAGAAACTTGGAGGGAAAATATACCGGGCCAGTTCATTTGCATCGTAAGCGGCAAACAATCAAAACTTTTCAAGGAAGTTTGTTATTGCTACAGGCGAACTGCAAATACTTCTATTGCATAATAAACTGACTTGTAGTGTGATATGTCTTCATTTTGCTTTATTTTATAACGTTGTTGAATACTTCAGTGCTATCTTAAACTTTGAGGTTCTCTTTCTCAAATTAAAACCAATTTGCATTATGCACAGCATTTACCTCACGTTGTCGTATTCCCAATCTCCATCCATGCCTTCGATACGTATTTGATATTAATTCCAAAAGCCTGCAGAAATATCGCAGGGTATTGTTGAATTATTTTTTTCAAATAAATTGACGAACTATATTTCAAACTCGTGTCGTTTGAGCCGATAATAGGAGAAAAGCCAACTTTTAAAAAGACTGGATCAAGAGGCGGGCTAACGTGCTGCTATCTGTTGAGTAACGCGCTCTGCTCACAACACGCCCTGTCAAGCCACGCGCGCCATCTGTCAGCTGTCTCCCGAAGTATACCAATGGTTTTATTTTCGCGCGAGCTCCGACGTACACCGGACGTTCGGAAAATTATGTTTTGGTCGAGTTCGGTTGAACCGATGTATCCCCCGGTTCAACCGGCCTGAAACGTCGGTGGATCAGGCGGATGTGCATCGGAACTTCAATCGATGAATTTTCGAACACAACCTCGCAAACACATATGTAAATAAATTAAGCACTTGTGAATGGTAAAGTCAAAGAAAGGCAAATGGCCACATTTTAATGCGACGGAAAACTTTTGTGCCTTTAAATGTGTACAAACCTCGCAGAAAGAGGTTAGACGTAATTTGTATTTTATAAATAAAGTGCGTGTGTATTATAAAATACGTTATCACAGTGTTTAATATGGGTTTCCTGTATTATAAAGTTATTTTGTATGTATTAATTAATTCATTTGCATTTCCAACAATAATATATAAACAACCTGATGTTCAGTAAATTTTCTCAACCGGCGTACCCCTAAATATTCACCCCTGGTGGATCTATTGGTGAATTTCTGAAAACGCGGCATAATTTTTAAAGTAAGATGTATTTCCGTGTACAGCGATTTTGATTACTAGTAATTTCTATTGGACCGGTAATTGTTACGTCTACGTCCATTACACTCCATGTTGTTATCCCGCAAAACTCATTTCCTTGTTGTTTTCGTGTTGTTACTATACCATATTAATAAAACGAAGAAAGTGGGACGCGCGTGGGTAGTTTTTAAGGAAATTCTTACGTTATTCCACGCCACATATTTCCAACTCGAACTGTTTAGTATCAGTAAAAGCAGAATTACTGCTTTGCAAAAGTAGTTGGTGAGTTGTTGGCGAATGAAAATGCGTTGTCAAGCAAGTTCCCCGAATTACTTTTATTTCCAGTTATAATATCTGTAACGTCCAAAGTGTGATAAGAACTACAATTACTGTCTCGCAAATGTTAACCCAATTTTACTGTCTCTGATAAATTTAAAAGAAGTTAGCAAATAATTAATTTTTTGCAAGGTTTCATATTTTTACTTGCATAACCCACAATTTTTTTAGGCAGATATCAGTCTAAAAATACCTTAAAATTTGTTTAGCATTACATTACAATGGCAAATTGGATTAGCTGACAGCGTGTAGATAAAATATACGGCCTCCACTTGACGCACCAGCTGATGGCGAAAGGATTACGTAAACTAAAAGTAAACACTTGGCCCTACTTTCGTCGAACTCTCAAAATCTTGCCAAGGTACATGAAACAGAGAGTACACATGAATCAATGCATATATACAGGATGTTCACTATAAAATGAGCACTTTTCAAAGCCCTACTTACGATCTGCTTATATCCGAATTGTGTATTCTTCCACCATATGTAATATCAACATTGCCATAGGCCTGATCACTTTGTTCATGCGCCTATCAAGTGAAACTTTGGAGTTATTAGAAAAGAAAATATTTTAAAAATGTGTTTGTTCATACGCGTAATTGCATTAAAAAAGTAGGAGCAGCATAAATAATTTCACTATTCAGAAATACTTACCCAACACTTTTAATTCAACGCTTAGACATGGAACTAATTTCCCTCCATCGTTACCAACTTAACTGGGCGTATGCCACCCAGTGTTCCTGTTAAAATGTGTGCAAATAAGGGCAGTGACATTATCAAAGGTTGATTTCAAAAGTCCTCAATTAACTGTGAACAGCCTAAATCAGTTAATTTCGCACGTTAGATGATGCTTGACAGTGTTATTAAAGTTTAGCTTCGAAGAGGGTATATGCTGACCTTGCACGTTAAGGCGTAACTCGTGAGGCGAGGCTGTCAGCTACTGATGGTTCGCGACCACTCCCCGAAATGAGCGCCGAATCAGATACCAAGTAATTCAGAGCCCACTATTATCTTGGATTCCCCACCACATTTAGCCTATTAACGTATAACATTACAACCTACGTAGTACAGTCAGCAAGTTCATGGACGCCATAGTGCAAGGCAGCCTACACTCGGGGCACCAATTAGTATAGGTTGTTCAGGGTAAAGTGAGCACTTTTGAGGTCCTACTTACTTTTTCCTTTCGGCCATTTTTTTAATCCCTTAACCACCTTTTTAAAATAAATACGGTCATGTAAGTAATAAACATAGTGTGCATGCATATTCCACTGCACTCGGCTAAAATAAAATAATTTTTTTTGACTATTATTAGAATTGAGAGGGCTTTCAAAAGTGCTCACTTTACCGTGGATTGCTTATACACTAAATTATTTACTGTGCTAGTAAAACCGAGGTAATTTTAGCTGATTTATAATGGCTTGAAATCACTATGGCGACAATGTTTCAAATTCGATGTTCAACAGTTCTTCCTGTAAAATGCAGTCGGCCAATAAAATAAACGTACGCGAATTTAAAAACTTAATTTTAATAAACATCCGTGATTCTACTTTCTAACTTGCTAACTTTGACAGTACTGTAAGCATGTGTGTCAATTATCATCAACGCGAACTTCACTGAACGACTTAGAAATTATATTTTTGATTTTCAATTTGTTTGATCTCGATCCAACAAACGTGTCAGGCACATTGGAATATTTTTCGCACTCGCGACGGATGTGTGTCACAACTAAAATTATTTTCAAAAAGCTATTTTAATACAATTCGTGCAATGTCCAAATTTGCGTGATTTATTTCGTCCCGTATTTAACGGTTTTTCGGGTTCTTGCTAACTTCCAGCCTCCTACATTTCGCACGATGTGAAATTAAGTTACGTCACGTAAGTACGGATTCCAGAATTTTGCACCCGGTAATGAAATTCTGCGGAATGGGTATTCAATAACTGAATGAAGTTTTATATTTTTCAAATTTCGCTGTATTTAAATAGGCTTGCTGTATTTATCGCGGTCAAAAATGTTTGAATAAAATGTAAATTTGGCTTCAGTTGTGGATTTTAGCTGTTACGTACTATTGCAGTCTAATTATAACGAGATGCTCGCGGACCACCACCTAGCTCAAGTAGGAACTTCCTGAATGTGCCGTGTAGAAAATTATTACTTCGGCACGCCGGCAGAAGCCTGGCGCATCTTTGCAGGTGTCGTATCCCAGGAAACCAACAAAGCATGTCTCTTCCTCCAACTTCCGAGTCACGCATCACGTTTGTTGCCTATCACAGCTATGTCCCAGTACTCGTCCAACAGCTGTGCTGCGCCTGTATCATCATCGACGACGAAAGTGAAGGATTAAAGCATTCAAGTGTTTTATTAAGAAAACAGCAATGTTTCTAAAAGTAAATCAGAAATATGAAATTGAAGCGTGTTTAAACAATTCCAATAATGGTCGGAAAACTGTTCTTTTGATGACTAATAAAACCAAGTCATGGAAATAATTTTTCGTTATTTTAATGGAGTCGTTAATTTACAATGTGTCCCGTTTTTATTCATACAGTCTCAACCACGATAAAATAGTCTAATTTCTCATTAGGATTTTGAGATTATTGTATGAGAGCTTTGCGTATTACAGATGAGAGCAAAATATACAACCCTAGTGCACAAAATATTTCCTTTAAAACACAGTCCCTGAGAAGGAAAAGAAAAGCTTGTTACCCCAAACGAAGATCACTTCGCTGCTGTTGGACGAGTTTGATGCTCCTGTTCGCCTTACAACCTGCAGTGGTCTTAAGAAAATTGACAAGGAACGCTGGAAGGGACAGTTGTGTATTTGGTGCTTGGAAAATTCTCCTTAAAAAAGTCACGCAACAGCTTAGTATGTTGTAGATAAATTTAAATATCAAAGATCAGTTCGGAACATACCAAGAAAACCTAAACAGCAACGTCTGATTCCCCAGGAAGAACGGCTGATTATGCGGCGAATAAAGTTCATTCCCCTTACAAGCGCTCCTAAATTACACGCTGAACTGTAAATTGCTACCGGTAATAAAATGTGTTACGTAAGCACGGCTGTGAAGGCGAGGTAGCAAGGAAGAGGCACAACGTCAGTACAAAGAACTGTGCAGCAAGACTGCTCTTCGCTAAAGAGCCCCTAAATAAGTTTTTGAACAATGTAACCTAGTCGTAAGAAACTAAGATCGATTTTTTTGACTCAGGTGGTACCCACTGGTTCTGGGTAAAAGTTAACACGGCCTATGATGTTACCAGTACACTTCCCACAGTTACACATGGAATCTCATTCATGGTTTTGGAGGTGTGTGTGTCTGCGAAAGGGGTTGGAAATATTCACTTAATTGATAGGGCATTGGACAAGTTTGTGTATAATGACATTCTAAAGTTTTTTTTAATAAAACGTAAAGTAAAATAGTTAGAACATAACCTGTTACCGCATGTAAACCACGTGACGGATATCAAAGAAATTGCAAAATGCCATTACTTTGGCTTCAAAAAAACAGTTTAGGTGAAACCAAACTTTGTATTAAACTAAGTTTGTAAAATTTGTTTGGAATCCAGATATGAGTTAAAAATTCGCGCATTTACACTTTAAAATATGATGAAATGATTTGGCTTTTTCGTTTGTGTGACAGGTTAGAATTCAAGCACGTGTACTCTTATGGTCTCTNATATTCACTTAATTGATAGGGCATTGGACAAGTTTGTGTATAATGACATTCTAAAGTTTTTTTTAATAAAACGTAAAGTAAAATAGTTAGAACATAACCCGTTACCGCATGTAAACCACGTGACGGATATCAAAGAAATTGCAAAATGCCATTACTTTGGCTTCAAAAAAAAAACAGTTTAGGTGAAACCAAACTTTGTATTAAACTAAGTTTATGAAATTTGTGTGGAATCAAGATATGAGTTAAAAATTCGCGCATTTACACTTTAAAATATGATGAAATGATTTGGCGTTTTCGTTTGTGAGACAGGTTAGAATTCAAGCACGTGTACTCTTATGGTCTCTTTCATGATTGGGCCACAGTGGTTTCAACACATCCTGGATGACTCTTCAGCCAGTAACAAACAGGAAGCGATAATGAGCCCGTTTCATATACAACCAAACTAAATAGAAACCAACACTCTCATCATATCAGTAGCCACTGAATAAACAGCTGTGGCCCTAACATATAAAGGACTGAGAAATCTACGCTGCTGCCAAATGGATTCGCGAAATTCACGGATAGTATGTTCGCAGTATCTTCACACCTTTTGAATCAAACCTTTTGAAAAATCACCCTATGCATTACGTGTTTGGTTGTTTCCTAATTGTGTTACATATCACAAGCGTTTTATATTTCTATTTAAATTATAATATCTTATTTTTGGTTTAATTTAACTTTTACTTTTATTTTATTTATAAATTATAATATTTTCTTTATAGTTAATACGAATAAAAACAGAGAGAATACGTGTGTTGGTAATGTCTAGTAAAAAATAGTTTTCATGCATCACATTATTAAACTGNTTGGGCCACAGTGGTTTCAACACATCCTGGATGACTCTTCAGCCAGTAACAAACAGGAAGCGATAATGAGCCCGTTGCATATACAACCAAACTAAATAGAAACCAATACTCTCATCATGTCAGTAGCCAATGAACAAACAGCTGTGGCCCTAACATATAAAGGACTGAGAAATCTACGCTGCTGCCAAATGGATTCGCGAAACTCACGGATAGTCTGTTCGCAGTATCTTCACACCTTTTGAATCAAACCTTTTGAAAAATCAGCCTATGCATTACGTGTTTGCTTGTTTCCCAAGTATGTTAAATATCACAAGCGTTTTATATTTCTATTAAAATTATAATATCTTATTTTTGGTTTAATTTAACTTTTACTTTTATTTTGTTTATAAATTATAATATTTTCTTTATAGTTAATACGAATAAAAACAGAGAGAATACGTGTGTTGGTAATGTCTAGTAAAAAATAGTTCTCATGTATCACATTATTAAACCGAGTGCGCACGAATACGGTGCGTTGTGTTACGAATTAGCTGTTTTTGCTCATTCATACGTGAAAGGTGCTTAGCTCNGAGTGCGCACGAATACGGTGCGTTGTGTTACGAATTAGCTGTTTTTGCTCATTCATACGTGAAAGGTGCTTAGCTCAATAATGAGTCATGATTAGGTAGAGCACAACAGTATAAGATGGAGTTTATTGAAGATGAGGATTATACAATAACTATTTACGTGACTATTGATCGGGGGAGCTTAAATTGAATACCAAGAAGCTATTTAATTATATTAAGTTTTTATTACCTCTCGCCATTACTGTTACGGTCTAATTGGAGAGTCCCCACCTTGTTCATGTTGCCGAAGGCTGATTCTAGGAGGCGGTTAACGACGGTCGGACACACCCATCTTCCGTGGTCTTCTCTCGAGTCGGGTCGACGACAAAATACGCCGCTCCCGGTACTACGCTGGCCTATATCGGGCGCGTTGTTTAATATTTTCGGCCCCGTTTACTGGCCGGTGGATGGGATTCCTGCAACTGTCTTTCGCAAGGTGTTGTTGCAATCGCGCTCGCGTCCTGGTTCCGTGTTTGAAGGTGTGATTAGGCAGGCCGTTCAGCTAAGGCCTTGATCACTTCGTAACAGTTGTCCCTTTTTGCGTAATTTTCTAGACGTGGTTAATGTTTGTTTGCGTGAGGCGGAGGAGGAATAGCCTGAAATTAGAACTTTAGCAGGGCCTCGGAAAAGTTTGATGTCACCGTGAATAGACTACACATCTGGTTATCGTCGATGCCGAGTCATAAATCCGTACAATATCCTTAACCTTGACTCTAGAACAGATTTGAAGTAAGAGATATCTGGAGAGAGCTCGATCTCGGGACACCGTCCATCGCCGAGCTGGGCGAGGGAGGACTTCCGCCCACTGGCGACGTCCCCAAACAACCAGTCGTATTCAGCAACGCGACGCGCTCCATTAGGACCGCCCGCCTCCTCGATGAGAGGGGGGATGGCGCCGAAGACAGGGTGCCACGCGAGAAAATAATGGGCAGGTGTCGGGATCCGCGCCCAATTATTCTCCCTGGTTCCGTTCGCCGGAGCTTGCAAGCACGTGTCCCTGTCGCCTGCCGCGTTAACAAGCCCGCGCCTGATTAGTAGGCGCCGGGCTGACTGAGGACTGACTGGGGAGAGTAAGTCCCGTCCACGATACAAGTAATTATCACTATTCGCCCCCTCCTTCCGTGCGACACCCGGGGTACACCTCGCCGCTGTCCTCTACCAACTCCCGATGTCCGTCACGCGCTTGAAATAATTGGAAAGAGTCCATACTTTCCTTGTCTCTCCAGACTCTCAGGCTGAATCATTAATTATTTTGATTAGTTTATTATGTGTTCTCAGTGCTCTCGAACAGCGACAGGGCCTTGGCAGGCGAACATTAGACATTCAGGAACATGAAAGAAATCTTCCCGGGCCTGTATTAGGGAATCATCCCATTCATTTGGAGTGATTTCGGAAAAAAACNAGGAACATGAAAGAAATCTTCCCGGGCCTGTATTAGGGAATCATCCCATTCATTTGGAGTGATTTCGGAAAAAAAACTGGGAAAACCGAAATCAGAATGACCGGATCGGGTTTCGAAACTGGGTCCTCCTGAATGCAAGTCCAGTGTTTTGTCACTACGCCACTTCTCTCTGTATAGTATTAACAAGTGGAATATTTCTACAGATACTTTACACTCGTTATACATATTGGAAAACTCTCATTAGCGAAATTTTTGGCATGTTTATGCCAAACTACAGCTTTTTTTTTCATTATTTTCTTATATTGCAAAAAGACAAACAANTATGCCAAACTACAGCTTTTTTTTTCATTATTTTCTTATATTGCAAAAAGACAAACCAATTTGCATAATATCAGTATCATATAGTTAAAAATTTATTTGGCGGATGTAAAGTGGCTACACTCACTGACATAAAAATTTTCCCTTCATGCAAAACTTATTATAGAATCGTGAAAAAGGCTAAACACGCACATCGTTGTATAATATGTAAATTATTAAGGTTTTTTGCTATTGGTTAAGTTGTAGGATGGCTCTGACCTCTCTCTTCGTGTGGCGTATATAAACAGTCATCAAACAAAACGACGCATGTGATGTGATACGCACGAAACTTGCTAGTCGTGATTTATGTGCGCTGTGCATGCCCAGAAGTCGTGCGAGACAGGCCATGCGAACAACTGGCGGTGTTCTAGAGGTGCTTGATAATAGAGCTTTTGGGATGCAGGGTGGATGGCACACCGAATTGGCCGTATTTTGGGATATGGCACATGGAAGGACCTATACATGGCAGACGGTTTCCGAATAACCCAAACAGCAAAAAGGAGGGAGGACCGTTCAGCCACAGAGTAGATAAGTACACAGAGGCGAAATAGCATGACGGTTCTCTGGATATAGGCGTACCCATTCTCTGATTGGCCAAGCGAGGTCCTGAAACGGTCGTTGTGTCATAGAAAATTTACTTAATACCTTTGTATCTAATTTTTACATTGTGTTATTTCCTGCGTGCAAAACAACAGGAACTTATTGATAAAATATAAAAAATATATTCCTGACTTTGTTACAAGCAGATAACACACAATTAAAATTACGCACGAAAATATTAAACAACTCGTAAAATGTAAATTTTCTATAACCGTACATTGTCATTAACTACTACGAATCTGAAATTATGGCGCGAAAACAGATAAATCCTGCAAAAAAAAAAAAAGAGGTGGAGCCGAGGCTTGATGTGGATGTGGCACCGGAAAAGGTATCCGAATTGCTGCTCAATCCACACACCTGTACACCTTCATTTACCGCAGGTGGGTGACGAGATCGTGTAAAACTACCGGGGGTGTTGTAATCAAAGTGGCTAGCAGTAACAGGTAGAGGTTTAAAACCGGCGCCTCGCAGTTCGATTCCCTGCTGGCGGGTGTAAATGTCACTGAGAGACGACGCGGGCTCGCGCCTTGTCGAACAGTTCCGTGTGGTCGGGAATGCGCCCGTGGTCACCTACACGCTCTGGGGACCCCTTTGCAGTCACGCTGGAGGTGGGTCACGGAGTATCAACCCGTTACTTTGTATCTGACACCCACTTGTATCGAGCACTGTGTAAACGAGTACACCGCCGAAGTATCAGATACATTCGGTATCAGTTTAACATTCGCCGCCGGTATATTGCGTCTGCTGTTACATGTAATTCTGATACAATAATATTTTAATTGTATTTAAAATATGCACCAATTCCTTGATTTAGATTTGGTGACTGCATAGTTAAATGATTTATAATTAAGAGTTAGTTTACATGATCTACATGTAGCAAGTTCATTATCCTCTCTCTTAAAACTTCTCACACAAATGAAGTATTCTATTATGATCTTGTTCATATCCATACTTCATTTCACTGTAAAATATAGCACACAGTACACGTACTTGATAACGGGCGTGCTCGATAAAGCGCATATCTGATACTCGCCCGCTACTAGAGAGACTGGTGAAGCAACGACGCACTCGGGGAACATCGTGAATTCCTGTAACTGATACAGAAAGTATCTGATACTTCGTATAAGTTACAGGTCTGTATCTGCATCAGTTTGGTAACAGGTGCAGAAAATAGCTGTAACAACCCATCTCTACGTCACGCTCGTGTGACGAGGAAGCTGGACCGGTGATCGTTCGTACACAACTCCTTGCACGACTCAACTTTCTCAGCACCGAATGTGTCACGTGATTCGGAGACTTGTGTGTTTAGGAGGCTACGTCGTATTTAGTCTCCGTGCATAATCAACTGATGTAAAGCCCAAACCCCGATTTTTTTGCGTGTTGTAACTTCACAAGGAAATTTTACCGTAATATACCTGAGAGTGCAAGAAAATTCAATAAGTAAACATCTAGGTGAAATTAGTTATCTAGAAAACTTTTCGTCTCGTGAAAGCACTTACTAACACAGTTTACTCATAATTGAGAGTACTCTTATATCACAGAATCACCTTTGCAAACAAAATATTAACATGTGTAGAATATACCGCCATTTATCACCTGCAACGTTTATCAAGTTATTTATTTATCTTGCATTAAAGATGTTTTTTATTACGCTAGCGGACAGACAACATTCTTTGAGCGCAGTATGGATGCGACTTTGCCATATTTCTAAATTATGGTTAAGAATCGCTTTTGAAATGGGATGTGATTTTTTTTTTTTTTTCAAAATAATATATTGTTTTTTAATGTCCCGGCTTTATGCCGAGAAACTATTCGAAAATAGCTCACTTGCTATAAATCTAAACTTACATCTACAAATCCAGAACCTCGTTGCATTGTAGATAAAAAATTCTTATCGCCTGGGCGTGTATTTCCTTCCCCTTGCTAGTCCACGAATATATATTTTATAATAAACTTCATCCACTTATACGATTTTGCCTCTGAAAATTGACGAAACAGACAAATAGAAGAAAGCTATGGTTTCCTGTCACCTTCTCACAGTGTGAAATTTCATTAGTTTTCTTGTCCCGAATCAACGCCCCAGCTTTATGTCCAAATTTTAATCGGTTGGTTGGCCGCGTGTTATACAAAAACAGGATTTCCCGTNTCCAGAACCTCGTTGCATTGTAGATAAAAAATTCTTATCGCCTGGGCGTGTATTTCCTTCCCCTTGCTAGTCCACAAATAGATATGTTATAATAAACTTCATCCACTTGTACGATTTTGCCTCTGAAAATTGACGAAACAGACAAATAGAAGAAAGCTACGGTTTCCTGTCACCTTCTCACAGTGTGAAATTTTATTCGTTTTCTTGTCCCAAATCAACGCCCCAGCTTTATGTCCAAATTTTAATCGGTTGGTTGGCCGCGTGTTATACAAAAACAGGATTTCCCGTCTTCAAATAATCAGCGAAGACACCCTTGGCTCACCCGGGATTCGACCCCGGAACGTCGCGATTCGAAAGTAGCTGCATCAGCGACCTCAGACACCCGTATCGCCTCGCAGTACGAAGGGGAATGAACGAAACAAGGGGAAAAAAATTTCTCCACACAAAAAAAATTTAAGAATTTACAGGGAACGGAAACCCGGGTATTTGATTCGCTTTTCAGGCTCCCTGGGAACTCGATAAAGTAGTTGCGCTTTGAACAATGTAATGTCTTTGAAAGTGTAACGAGTGGAAGCATTCACATTGTTCATTTTAGTATTTGAAAAAGTAACCTGTCTAAGTGTATGTTGGGGTTATTGGAGCAATTATGACATGTGTCATAATGGAAAATATTTTCTATAAGAAGTGAATTGCTACATCTTTAAATATATTACTAAAAACTTCTTCCGAAATATTTTTTTCGTGATTTCAGCAGTATATTTTCAACGATATTTTCTGACGCTTGGTTATAGTTTTTATTTTAGACAAAACTCAATCACCGGAAATTTGCAAAAGAAAAATACTTTATGACAGAATGGGAAAGAGATGGCTATAATTTACTTAAAGCGTTCGAGTTGTGATCATTTCAGAGCCTGACTATCAGTACTATATTAACTTTAAGCAAGGCATTCGATTTTGAAGTAATTATACATAGGTTCTTTGCGGTTATTTGAGCACTTTTGACAGCCCTGCTTAGAAACCTTTTCGGCAATTTTGTATCATTCCGCCATTTTTAAAATTAATATTGCCATAGACTCGGTCACTTTATTCATACACTGACCAAGCGTAACTGTGGAATTGTTAGGAACACAATGTTATCAACATGCTAATTTCTATTAGCATGTGCATAATGCAAATATAAATAAAATAAAATAAATTCAGTGTACAATTTAAAAGGTCACGCGTTCATAACTACTTTAAAACATGGAACTACTTTGCTGCCAACGTAACTGGGAGCATGTCAGAGGGCTTCTTGTAATGCACAAGTGTATCTAAATTAGACCGACAGACTTTGGCTGCAGGTAAAGCACGAAACATGGGAAAACATACATACGACTTATGGACTAAAGTGAATCCTATGGGAGGCACACACCTTTGAAGTTGAACCTGAAACACTAGTTTATTACAAATATTGGATAATATTTTTAAAATGTAACACTGAGTGTCTGGATAATGTGTAACGTAACAAATATATGTAAACACCTGTCGCTGCCATCAAATTATGTCATAATCATGGTTACTACACTTATTTCGACTTAACCTCCATGATGCTGCAGCATACTTGGGATTTAAAAGATGGATTATTAACCCGCATGTCACAATTACCGTTACATATTATCCGGACACTCAGTGTTCCGTCTACAGTAGTTGTAATAATCTAATGCTTCAGTTCAAATTCAAATTATGTGCCACCTTAGGATTCACTTTAAACCATAGGTCGTATATATGTTGTCTTCTTTTTTTGGTGAATAACCTGCAGCCGACGTTTGTCGGTCTAATTTAGAAACATCTTGTAAATGCAGAGAATTTAATCTAAGGTTGTTTTCAGAACAGCGAACCAGTTACACTGTACGTGATGTCAAAAAATGTTACTCCCACACAAATGCGTATCAGGCAGTAATATAATGCAGAAAGAATTTCGTAGGCCGGTATTAAGGAACTTCATCGTCATTTGTTTGGAAAGGAGCTGTAAAAACACGTACTTATCCTCAAGTTCAGTCTAACGGAATCGAATACAAGTCCTTCCGAATGCTAGTCAGGTGTACTTCCGCATTACGAAACGTATTTCACTACAGACCAGAAGTAGGATTTCGCTGGAACTGAAAGTAACTTACGGTCATGTTATACACAGAAATCAATAGTAAATCAATGTTTAATAAAACGGTCAGGCCAACTTTATATTACTTTCACAGAATTCTAATTTATGGGAATATTATAATCCTCTCCGTGCAACTGTATTATACAGCACACAGCACACCGATTCTCAAAAAAGGCCCGATAGTTTGAATTGAATTTAACTAACACAGAATATGTTTTTAAAATTTGACGCATATTATTATTTATAATTACGTTAAAATTAACACGTAACATTGTTTTGAATTTTCCTGTATATTTATAAGAGTTGATGGCAAAGTGTCTGTAAAAATTAAGTTAATACACTCATTCGGTAAAAAAAAATGTCTCATGGAGATATTTTATAAAAGTTTACGGAATTGTTTTGAATTGTTAGAATTTTCTACTCACGGGAGTCAAGTGAACATGTGAAACAAGGTTAACGGCACATAATGCCAATTGGTTGTTGTTCTAAGTGCGTTTTCCCCTCTCCATAGCCAAGTTGTAATCCCTGTAAACTGTTGATACTTTTTCACACAAAATTCAGGCTTTTTAATGTTCTTATACCGAAATTTTACATGTGTGTGAACTATATATATATATATGCGACCATGCATCCTCTTAATATGATCTCACTTCATTTTTTTTTAGCTAAATTAAGCAACTTGTAGAATTAATATTAATTTAAACCGTAGGTAATAAGGTTTCTTTATGATTAAGAAATACGAATTGTTAAATTTTTTTGCATACCTACTTATTTATTTATTAATTTGGTATGAGTATTTTCTCACTTAATCGGAAAACGGTTAACAACGTTTTTTAAAATTTAAATTTTCTGCAAATTTTTTAGCTTTAAATTAAATTTGTTTCCTATAGTTGAGGAATTATTTACGCAGGTAATTACGTATGAAAACTGGTTTCAGTGGGTTAAATGGAAAAAAATTCAGAGCGAATCCTACGAAATGAATGTATGTCAAGTTTGGTTTTATTCAATTCAGACGCTAAGAAGATTTCAGAATAGACAAATCAGTCTTAAACATATACTAACTCAATCACTTACCAACAACGAATACAACATCTGCACGCCTAAATAAAGATACACAGCGCTGTGCTCTGGACAGAGTAGGAACCGCGTACTAGGTATAACACCGCTGAGCGCAATACAACTGTAGTTGACTCGGTGAAAGAGTATCTGTTGTTTCAAGCAAGTAGACTTGCCACGACGGCATAGACCACCACACTTCGTGCAATTAACGGGCTTTGAACGAGGTCGTATTGTGGGCCTGAAGGAGGCTGGCTGGTTCTTCCGATGAATTGTCCAACGCATAGGACGTGAAGTGTCAGCTGTGCATCATTGGTGGTGCCAGTGGTCCAACGATGGTGCACATGCTCGTCAACCTGGTTCCAGACGGCAGCGGCATACGGATTCCCGCCTGGACCACCGCATCAGACGAGCAGCCATTGTTGATCGCACGGCGACCGTCGCACAGATTAGAGCCACTGTTGCACCCAGGGTGTCAACTAGGACAATCACCAACCGTTTTCTGGACGCTGGGCTACGATCAAGGTTGATCTCGGATGGTGTAAGCGAACGACGCAACTGGAAGGATGAATGGCGCGGAGTTGTGTTTAGTGATGAGAGCAAATTCTGCCTTGGCGCCAGTGACGGTCGTTTGCGAGTGCGGCGTCGACCAGGAGAACGGCAACAACCAGAGTGTATACGGCAGCGACATACAGGACCAACTCCTGGCATCATGATCTGGGGAGCAATAGCCTACAATGACCGTACGCCTCTGGTGTTTGTTGAGGGAACATTGAACAGTGAACTCTACATCCAGAACATCATCCAGCCCATTTTATTGCCGTTCCTAGAACACCAACTATATGTCCTCTTCCAGCAGGACAATGCCCGTGCACACACGTCTCGTGTTACCCAACGCACTCTCGAAGGAGTTCGTCAACTCCCCTGGCCAGTATGATCGCCTGACCTGTTCCTCTTTGAACATGTGTGGGGAATGATGGGATAGCGTTTGGTGCGGTCTGTAATACCGGCAATTGACATCCACCAATTGCAACAACAGGTGGAAGTAGCGTGGAACATTATTCCCCAAGATGGCATCCGACACCTTTATGATCTTCTGTACGCACGACTACAGGACTGCATCGTCACTAAACGAGGCTATACAAGATACTCACATTGTTGTTCAAGACACTCTGGAGCCTCTGCCCACAGGTGTACAACCCTGCGATCATTATCATATACAGTGTACAACATGTACAAATATTCAATAAAACCTTCAGCCATGTGGGACCATTGCGTCCGGGTGTTAATTTTTCAATTTCCACTAGTGTATATAATTTGCATCGTAGGTGAGAAATATCAGGCATTCTTTACCAGAGCTTACGAATAACTGAAACTTGTAGTATGAGCACCCCAGATGCTGAAGACATTCCATGCCGTTCCTCGGAACAAACATATATTAGTTAAACGTAAGCCAAGTGAGCCTTACGCTATTGACTCTCTCGTCACTGTTAAATAAATGACTGGAGTACATTCTATGACGTGGATCCACCGACCGAAGTAAGGGGCTTATGATATAGCATTCACAAATGCGAATTTCACTCTCAAACGTAGCGTGAAATTAGACTCTTAGGATATTGTAACTACTGAATGTGCTAGTAAGTGCGTGAAACAGAGATTTGTGCAGCTCTTGTTGGAAATTGGCTTCTTACATTTCCAGTTTATCAGAATTTGTGTGAAAGTGTACAGTATTACACTGAATTCCGAGTACAAACTTTGTGAGATAATCAGTTATGGAAAATGGGGTAGAAAATATAATACGACCCACAACCTTATGTAATTATTTACATATCTTTGATAATTAGGAATTAAAAATAGTAGTTTGCGACAAATTTGCAACAATATATTCTCAAATAACGTTTGCCTGATATTATGTCTGCCATCTGTTCACATTTTGCTTGTGACAACATCGCCCGTCTTTAGGAAATTAGGGGGTGTCAATTATTAAACTGTTTCGTTGATTTTTGTGGGGACCTGGATTAGAATAATGTCTCGTCCTCTACTCTATTCTAAAAGCAGACACTCAGTTTTGTTCAATCTTACTCTAAGTCCACCTTTCTCGAATACTTACGACAACTTTCCCATGACGAACTTGGTATCTTCACGACTTACATCAATCAGCACTTGGTCATCATGAAACAGGGAAATCAAATGTTCCATGCCCAAAACGGACAACTATTCTACCAAATGAGAGGTCCCATCTTTCAAAATGGTTCTTTAGATATACGATTTAAAAAAGTTTTATGAAAAAAACAACCTTGTCTCAGGCCTTTATTTGTTACAAATGGTGAAGTTATTTTCTTCCCAGCCTTAATTGTTGCTTGACAATGTCCGTATGGTAAGCGGTAATGATGATTTTACAAGCAAGTAAAGACAACTATCTTGACAAACAAATTTGTCTGAAATAGATGTGTTTTATCTTAACAATAGCGTTTGGTCACCTAAAATGCGGATTTATCAGTTCTACAGACTCCACTTCACATACTTATTTTAGTTTTTATTTGGCTTTTATAACAAAAAATGTGTTGGTTAACCAATCATTTCTCTTGTTAAGAATGCGCACAGATAAGAGACACTACAGTTAAACCCGACGAAACTGACTCTGACGGCTTACTAGGAAACCATTTATATATATATAAACTGGGCAACCAGGTGCGATTTTTTTTACGTGATTTATTAAATTACTCTGTTGTTAACTCATGACGGGAAATTCAATAACAAATATTCTGTTATTATTTTAATATGCGTGGGATATGATTTACCGTTACAGCGCCCGCATCGTGTGAGGTTCTGCCTCGCCAAGGATAAATTTGTGCAATCCATCTCGGTACATTAAACCGCGTCAACGACGCGTATATTTACACGAGAAATATGAGCGCGCGTTAATTCATTTCCGCGCCTTTAGAGTTCGAAAATTTCTCCCGCGTCACGACTGAAGGGCTCATAAATATTAACAGCGCAGCAATTAAAATTTACTGCACGTTTATATCGGGGAGTTGGGGAATAACGGCGTGGTAAAATCTGAGTGCGGTAACTGATCTCGCAAGTCAACGGCGATACATCTGTTTTGAAATGGGGTCATGGTTTTTAGGACTTGAGTGAGCCACACACACATAAATGTATATAGATAGATAGTTAGAGATAGAGATATAGATATATAGAGATAGATAGATATTTGAACGACTCTTAACACCTGAAAATTTCAGCGTCGATGGTGATGAAGTGTGGTAAAGACGGAATGTAATGGTGGGGAAACGGAAGTNGAGATAGAGATAGATAGATATTTGAACGACGCTTAACACCTGAAAATTTCAGCGTCGATGGTGATGAAGTGTGGTAAAGACGGAATGTAATGGTGGGGAAACGGAAGTACCTCGATTTACCACGTGGTAAAATTCGGTTTCGGCCTGCCGGTAATCGAACCCGGTTCGCCTTGGTGGGAGGCGAGTGGCCTGATCACTGCACCACAGCGGCCCCTGCATGCATGCATGTATACATGTTAATTCCCGGTTACATTCCGTCTTTGATCTACCTCAACCTCATTCCTGTCACGTATACCAGTCTTCATCCACGCTCCTCTCAACATTGTCTATGTTAACGAACCAACGTTCTTATAGTACCTGTGAGTCACCCAAAATTGTAATTATCGTCGCCACATGGCCCAAATTACGCGCGCTACTGTTAAACATATTAAGTTGGGTACTTAAATAACCACCAGCATTTCCTACCGCATGTGATGCACTGTTCATCCAATACTATTTCTGTGAGTTTCATAACACCGATTTACAAAGTGCCGTCCCTTCTCGACGGGTTATGTCGGTGACGTCAATACTGGAGTCCTTGAAGAGCACTAACCAGGGTAAGGTCCATCACTTTGAAGTGCAAGTAGTAAAGTGGCTACTACAATTTCCGCTGAAAGCACTGACACTGTTTGTTATTGTCTTCTATCACCTGCTCTTTGTGTTCCACGAGCTCAAGGTAACAAAGTTCAACACTTTACCCCGTGGCTTCAAGTCGATTGGAAAATGCGATTAGGCCACTTGAACGAACTCCATCTACATGCAAAGTGGTTTTGTAGCAATTCCCACAAAGGGTTGGTCCTGCGTGCTAAAGTGGCTCTCGAAGTCACAGACGCGCGAGCGAAGGACAAGTCTGCTGGGAAGTGCGAATTGCTGCCGACAAACTTTTGTAGCAACAAGAACTCTACTCGCCAGTGTAAGTGTCTTCTGAGTCTACTGGAACATGGCATAGCGCTTTACGCCTCGGAATGATTTGAGACCAATTTTTTTATATTTTTTTTTTATTTGTGCTTTGGCGTTTTTCGAGTTTGGATACAGTCGGTAGTCATTTACTTTGCTCTCGCGACAACAAATCAATGCAGACACAAGTAAAATATTTAAATTTAAGAAAGGATAATGATTGAAAGTCACACCTGGTTTCGTCCGAGCAACCTTAAATGCAAATTTGTTAGAATAATTTAATTGCAGTGTTGATAATTTTCTATTAAACTATCATTGCATTTAATAGATACAATTTAAAGCTGTTACAAGATCTGGTCATGTAGTTGTTGTGTCAAGAAAATCTACCAGTTAGAACTCAGCCTGGCTTTCTTGTGTCTTATTTAAAACCAAAGGGACGAATTTTGCTTCACTCAGTAGATTCTCAGTTGACAGAGTTAGCCTATATCAGTAATACAACAAGTTTTATCAGTATAAAGGGTAAATCTTACTATCTACGTAGAAAATAATGCGATATAGTAATCATTCTACAGACTTCACTCCGTTAGTACTGACGTTGGTTGCTTGTTCAGTGTGTGGAAGCAACTCGTACTGTTCTTTCGTAAGGGCTGCTTTGCTTCAGCATAGAAAGTTTCTCAGGAACAGCCAAGAAGAACAAAACAATGTCCTGGAAAGAAGGCTTCCTGTGCAAATCATGGTTGTTGTTTAACCCAAATATATAAGGTCAGGTGCATGTACGAAGATGATATCCAGAACAGGAATGAAACCATAAGGGCGAGCCACCCTTCGTGTTGACTTTTCTTGCGAAGGAAGTGAAAGTAAAGAACTGAGAGAAAGAAAGCAGAAATAAATAGCGGTGTGTGTATTTTTATTTCTCGAGGATTGGATTACAAAGAAAAATATTTGTTTAGTTCACCGAACTTTCCTCGCGCAACCTCGGAATATTTGAGCTCGCCGCAAATAGAAGCGCAGTGCATCTTTTTCAAAGACAAGTGTAAGAGCATTCTTGTTAAATCAGTTGTATTTACTGTAGTCTAATTTATAATATGTAAGGACTCTCTTAAATACAAGTTATACATTATTTACGTCCCAGGGGGTAGCAAGGCTATATTACAGCTAAACCACACATAGGTATAAACCTTTTTTCTTTTACTTTCTGTTAGACCTCCTCAGCTAACATAGTGGGCTGGGATCCTCATATCTCCCAGTATGCTTCACCCCAACATTAAAAACAACATGCATAATATAAAACCATATACCAGCTATTCAGTACATTCACGTGATAGTGCCGTTATTATTATATTATATATATATATATATTGAAATTTCATGTCAATGCAAATTGGGTACTCCATCCTTATGTAAAAGTCGTTTACTATCTGTGCATATCAAGGATAATTTATTAATTAATTTTGTGTGCAGTAAGTTATGACGTCCCATTATTTAATGCACATTCAACCTAATTGTTCCAAAACTGAAAGAAAATCTTTAAAATAAAAGATTTGTACCACATGCCTTTGGCATATTTCGTGACTTTTCCGTTGCTCTTGTTTGAATATAAGTTTCGCCTGACACCCACAAATTCTCTTGACATTTCCACCTCATTCGTCCTTGAAATTTGTCATAGTTTTTTTTTTTTTTTGTTTCTCGTGGAATGGCATGGTTGTGTCGGACTCGCCGACAAATCCAGGGTCTGCACACATTATGCTAGAATTAATGGCAATAGCTGTATTGGGTCATCACGTAATGTGATTGGTAGGCCTGCATTATAGTGTTTTCCGACATGTCGAGCTCTGCAAACTCGGCACATTTTAGGCTTGTCGAAGTATACCTCTATCTGGATTAGTGACAGATTCATCATAGATCATCTAAAAACAAAATTCAGGATTTTTTGAGCTTCATCCCCTAAGAGGATGAAAAGGCGTAAAATATGTTTTCGAGTCCTCCTAAATAGCTCACTAACCCGATAATATGCCTTTATACTTTTTGCTTTTAACGGCCACCTATATAAATGCTTGAAAACTAACTTCAGGGTTTTTTTTTTGTTCAACTCCTCACAGGGATAAAAAGGGTAAATGTGTTTTCGAGAACTCCTTAAAAGTTTGTTAAATACGATAAGATATCGTTATACTCGTTGCTTCAAAGTGTTTGCTATAACAATACCTAAAACTGATTTCGGTATTTTACGGAATTAATCCCTTAAGAAGGCATAACGTGGTGCACGCGGGCGAATTCGCCATTTATATAGTACATACCAACAGTAACAACGCAGCTTTCGGGCTCAATTAATGTGAATATTTTGCGTTTATAACGATATTTATTGGTAACGCTCATTAAAATTGTGTAAGCCTCACTTGCAGACATATGTGAAAATAAAAGTATGTAAACATAGAACAACTCTGAGGACATGATCAAACTTGCATTCCTCAATACTAGCATAAACATCTTCGGTCATATGAAAATGGCCAGTAATTCTGTGTTTTCGTCATTGTTGTAGAATACATCACTTTAAAAAAGGCACCCGGAAACATTACTCTGTGAGCCATTTTTTTTTTTACTCATTGACTGTCCCAAAACAGTGTGAGATGTTTTACTCGCTATTAGTGGGTCTCAAAACGGCGTAGTAATTACTGAGCACTTTGTTAGAGTGAAATTTGTTTGGTTTGGTGAATAACGAGGAGCAAACAGAATCGGCGTCATATATGAACCGAATCAGGGACGGATTAAGTAAGGCCCATGCGAAACATGCGACCGCATGAAGCGCCGAGCTGTAGGGAAGCCGCGTTAGCGACCCCTTAATTATTTGATCTTGCAATAAACAAGTGCAATTATTGTAATCAAAGTTTTCTTTTGGTTTGTAATAAATAAATCTCAACATTAGATAAGAGGTTTCGACTTTCATCATCATATAGCTTTTATCTCTCCGAGCAAGGCGAGGTAAAGTTATATATATTTTAAACTTTTAAAAATAAAGGACTTGAAGCAATTACTGCAGTTTATTTTTATCATAATTCTGTAGAAGTTTTGATTTATCACCTTACGATAAATTCTAATAATGTGCAAGTAATAATTAATAGAGAATGTGTATTTTTTTCGTCCATAAAATGAACTGACTTCTGCTATTGTGAGTGTCGTCCCCATGGGGCACAATAACACAATTTTAAACTAATGTTTACGAAACAAATAATTTTCACATTTCTAAATCCCAAGTAATGTCCAATCGAGGAGAATGCTGACTTCAATATACAAAAGGAAAACATTCCGTCCAACATAATTACAGAATTTTACGTGCGGCTTATTATAATTAGAGATGGTGGATAATCGCTAAAATCCTTTGTACCATCATAGTCTTTAAAATGCTCTAAAGCCGGAGATGTGACACTGTTATCTTTATTTCCATAATAATATTATTTTAATAATTTAATTTTAAGTAGTTGTTACAAATTACTCTAAAAAAATTGTTAACGGCTTCGTCTGTGGCTAGAGCACGAAGTGCGTTGCAGAGGTTTGGCAGTAAACACGGGATTAAAAAACGGTAGAATATTTTGTAGAAGTGTCTAAACACGAAAGTTATGTAAGAATCTTTCGTGCCCAAAGACAGTTTTCAAGTTTTCATTTCAACCCCAATTTTTTTGTGGGCGTGAAAATTGTTTATTTATTTTTCCACAATTAGTTGCTAAATTTTTTATACAGAAATTTTACAGTTGTGTTTAGAAGTGCATAATACGTTCATCTTTATTAGCGTGCCGTAAAAATATAGTGTGACGGCTTAAACTCCCGTTCAGGCAAGTCACCAAAGCAAAGACTGCACGCTGGATGAGCGCCTTGTGCGAAGAGGCGATGAGGCAAGCCGTGTGTGGTTAGAAGTCGACCTTATAGCTCCCGCGTTTCGAGGCCTCGAATGCGTGAAATATATGCAGATAGACGGAGCCCTTAATGCCATGTCATGAATATTCACTTAAATTTATTCATATATGGAATCCATTTTATAAATGTTATCGTTATTACTATCATTTAATTATTCGATTAAACAAATAATTCATACACAATCCAATATTTTTGTGATCAACTAAAATATTTTAATTGTTTCTACCTGCCTCAATTTTGTAAGTAATACAATTAATTACCCACTCTGTTTTATTTAACAAATTTAATTATATTTTTTATGCGAGAAGAATTTTTTATATTTATATTGACTGCACTAATTGTCTGTTTAATTTTATCGGTACCAATTTTTACAGTCAAATGTTTTTTATTGAAATAAGAAGAGTAGCCTACAGAGAAATAAACAACATATGTTTATGCTATGAGATAATAGATTTCACGCATATATTTAGTAATTTTCAATTACAATCTTTTTCAAAGGTATAGAGCTGATTTGACAGGAATAGTGGCTGTTAAATTTCACAATCTGATTAACTTATTGTTTTTAGAGTCTTTCGTAAGAAAATGAAACGTGATCATTTTTTCATCTCACTAAGGTCGGTTATGCTATTATACCGGCCGCATGCCTGTCGTAGAGACTAATATTCAAATCAGTTGTTAACGTTTTACTGCAATGCTTATTTCCTTGCCAAGTCGATTGGAAACTAAGAAAACGTCAGCTACTGACATAGTCTTTGATTTGTCGCAAAAATTATGTTTTTTATTTCAATGAACTTAGCTGCAAAAAAAATCAGATACACCACTAACTCTAATTCTTGCTGTCTAATTGTACTTATGTTATGCTTTTGTTTTTCAATCGTTATATTCGTTTTTCACCTGTTATTTTTACTTCAGTGTGGCGCTGTTTTCGAAGTAATACAGTTCAGAATTACACCACGATGTAGCGCTACTTGCTGGGACGTGTTCTCGAGTTTATCTGTATTGATCGCCGTATCATTCGATATCTCGACGTCATTCCACATCGGTGACTGTTTCCAGCATTGGAACCTAGATATCGCTGGCGTCCAAACATGTAGTTTATTTTTTTTTAACGTAATTCGATATAAATTAATTTTTAAAACGTTTCAATCAAGTAATATTTTTTTAATGTGATCATTTATTTTGAATTCGTGAAGATGGTTGGCTAGAAGTCAATAATTCTTTTCTTTCTATAAGTTTTATAACACTGAATTTTGATAGTTTTTCCATTTTAAACATTAAATTAAAAAAATTATACCATGCATTTTAACAACTTTCTACTGAACAAAAAAGCATCTCTTATGTTTATGTAACTAATATAAGAAATATTTCGTATTTAAAAGTGGTTAAAAATAATGATTCAAACTTGCAAAGTTTGGGATAAGGCCCGTTCTACAATGCACGGATACGTAAGAAAGCGGACTCGAAAACGCAAGCGGAACAAGCCAACGACTTAGGATGAATTTTAATCATTCTACAATACGAAGAAACCTACAGTTTTACTGATGTAGGCTTCATAATACACACATCTCATTTTGTATATTCTTACAGTGTTTAAAAACGCGTAAATACTACTGCCGAATCACGTGCGCTTATTTATCAAAACAACAATGGTAATCGCCACGGCAAATCGAAGCACTTGTTGCCGTGTATACCACAATGGCCACGAAAAACCAATATCAACAAACCAAATACTCGATTCCTATTGGCTGCACGGATTCACGGACAGGGAAGAGTTGGGAGATGCCCAGCTTTCTTACGTACGGCGTACGGGTAGAACTTCACTTCCGTACACTAGAAGACGGTTATTGCAAGAACAAATTATTGTTCAATACGTTTCAAATATTCTATTTCGCATTACATCGACAATATAATATCGTAAAGGCTGCGAGAAAAATCACAAAAACGTTACAATCATAGGAAAGAATAAAACGGCGTGAACTGCACGGGGTTGTCGGTTTTTTGCAAACGATGTGGTATTTTCGATGTTTATACATTTGACATTGTGCGTGAAATAACTAAATATGTAGAGCAATTACGTTTTGTCGCTAATGAACCTTTCCTGGTCGTATAACATAATATTAAAAATATTTTGAACGTTGCAATAAATGAACATCTTTTTTGCCGAGCGTAGTGATTTTATTCTAGTTTGTAAAAAAAATATTTTTGTAATCTATATACAGTATGTTTATTTGATGTAGGTCCGTCATAGAATAATAATATTTAAATAGGTTTAATTTTAAAAAGTGCTTTTCGATTTTTTGCGTACGGAAATTGATTCAAAAGTTCGGAAATTTCATGCAACGTGTAAAGAAACTCATTTATGAAAATCTGTCGACACTGGCTGAGTTGCATACGGAATAATATTTTTTTTTATTAAACCCCTATTACACTGTCCAATTTTCGCCTTCGAATATATTTGACAATAAAATTTGAAGCCGAAATATGGCCATCAAATATTTCCTTCCAGTAAATTTGATTAAATAATCTTGAATGTGTTTCAAAATGTGTCACACGAAAATTTTTTTACTGGGAGGATCTAATCATAAAATTTTTATTTGAAAATTATTCTCAAAGTGAGAAAACCACTATTGCGTTTCCATGCAGTCCACTACAGGAAGAAATATAACGAAAGTTGCTATTTATTTTCGCCTCTTTACTAAATTAAAATATTATTTTCAGGGATGTTTCGTGCATGATGAAATTTAATATGTATTAGTTCTTAATATTATGTGCAATATTCACTTAAAATACCATCCGTACTAAGACATCTTCTAAATTAATTAATTATCTTGATAGCCTATTTCATTTTCAACAATTGTTCGTTATTTTAAATTGTTTCGTGGCGTGCATTTTCGTCGTGCACGATTATGATTCGCTGAGCCCGCACACATCAAAGAAATTTTAGAACTTGTCCTACCTCCAAAGCAGTTGGACTGGCGAGTCAAGCAAATTAACTGGGAGCAAGCAGTGGAATTCTTGACATTCAGTGGGAATCACAAATAAATCAGTGAAATTCAGCCACCATTTAAATTATTTATTTGGCACTGATTATTAGCTCAATTATTACTGTTTTCGCTGATTTCGCTCAATTCTCACAGTTTTAACCGATTTCGCTCAATTCTCACCGTTTTGAGTTTAGAGGGTGGATAACGTGTGAAATTACAGCAGGTATTATTTACAACACGGTTAATATTTCCTTGTATGCGTCATGTTGAAAGTATCCCGGATGTGTACACGTGCACGAAATTATGAAATTTTATTTCGTGTCGTTTGTATAAGGCATTCAAACAACAGAATTTCGGTGAGAATAAGAAGTAATTTATTGTATTTATTTAAAGATTCTGGTTGGAAAGAATACTTCGCTATCTTTTACACATAAAAAACACGTCTTCTTTACACATTAAAAAAATGTGTTGCTTATTTTAATCACTACTTTACCAAAATAAATCACAATGAACCACGTATTTTATGTACACGTTCTATGCAAGGCTCTTATTGTGAACCAGTCTTAACTTATATACAAAGTCCTGAAGCGCACATGCATCCGTCTGTACAGCCCTGTATTGACTTCTGAAAGGGTTATTATTTTCTTCGTCATTTTTCAATTGTTTCGAATTTCTTTGTAAATATTGGGAATAGGACCCACATTTATATGACATATTTTGCTCCACATGATGTAAGGGATAGACCCTGTGAGTGGCGGTAACTCCTTATGTGTATATATATATATATATATATATATATATATTTTTTTTTTTTTTTTTTTTTTTTTTTTAAAAAATTTTTTTTTTTTNCTCGTGTTTTTTCTCCACCTTCAAGGTTGCGTACCGCTCATGTTTTCAACAATATGTTGAGTAAATGTTTCCAAATTATTTTTTCGTACTGAATATGCAGGCGAAGTTTGTTGTATTGTTCAGACTCATTCTGTATCAAAACGTAACAAGCTGAATTTTCTGCGTAAAAATCATTGGCTTACCTCTCCAGCCTCTTCAAAGATTGTTAAAATGGGTTCACTTGCACACTCCACCACTGACACCTCTAAAGTACAGCAGAGTTCATAAGAATACAGAAATGAAACAGCTGCGTATACCGCAACTCCAATCGCACACGCCAACAAAATGGCCTCACTGCCCAAGTACATTTTGGGATGCCGTTCGCCTATAATCCATAATCCATTCATGGTTACTTCCATCTTAGCTCTACCCAAGTTCTACTTCCAGGATATTTCTCCGCCTCATGTAAACAAAGCTTAGAATATTACACCAAAGGGTCAACGCACCGCATTCGTGCCTACTTGGTGTAATAATATTTTTCGTAAGAACCATTTCTTCCTAGGCATTATCAACACACATATTTTCTCTTTGTTTTTATTTACATTAATTATTAATGCAATATTATAATTTATAGATAAAATATAAATAAAAGTTAAATCTAAACAAAAATAAAGCACTATTATGTTAACGCAAGTATAAAACGCTTGTGATGTACACTGAAGAGCCAAAAAAACGGGTACACCTACCTAATATCGTGTAGGGCCCCCACGAGCACGCAGAAGTGCCGCAATATGACATGGCATTGACTCGACTAATGTCTGAAGGTATGCAGGAGGCAATTCACACCATGAATCCTGCACGGCAGTCCACAAATCCAATCTGCACCAATTTGAGAAAGGGTTGCACGTCTGTCACGTTCAATGATTCTCGTCAGTCATCGTTTGTCCCGTTCTTTCACGATCTTTTTCCGGCCGCAGCGACGTCGAAGATGTGATGTTTTACCGGATTCCCGATATTCACGGTACACTCGTGAAATGGTCGTACGCGAACATCCAAATGTTATCGCTACCTCGGAGATGCTATGTCCCATCTCTCGTGCGCCGACTATAACACCACGTTCAAACTCACTTAAATCTTGATAACCTGCCATTGTAGCAGCAGTAACCGATCTAGCTGCCGACCGCATCGCGTTACTCTGATTGGTTCCATACCGCTGTTATTTGCATACGCACGCCTATACCAGTTTTTTTTTTTTTTGCTCTTCAGTGTATGTAGCATTTTAGGAAAAAAAAATCGTACAAATACGTGGGGTGATTTTTCAAAGATTTGATTCAAAAAGTTTGAATAAACCGCGAAAATACTGTGGTAACGTACTCACCTAGCTAAAAGGGAGCATTTCGCGGCACGCAGTAGCCAATCAGACACAAAGCCTGTTCCCAGAACCTCGCACAGCCAATCAGGGAATGGGCACGCTTACATCAAAGCAACCGCCGTGCCATTTCGTCTCTGTATACCTGTCTACTCTGTGCCTCTAATCAGCGTATCTAAGGTCGTCCCACCCAAATGGGTAAATATCATCGGTCCCGGCGGTATTCTCGTCGTATAACACAGGAAGTTCAGTTGGCACAACTGGAGAGGCGGAAAGGCGTAAAACGTAACGAGGCGTCAGGGCTTGTTACCCTCAGTTGCTGAGGGCAACGCGACACCTTGAGGAAGACGAGGACGCGGTGCGAAATTTGCTTGCTCCTACCCCCAATTAAATGAAATGCCAGCAAACGCCACGTTTGACATTTCGGACCACGCGCGTGAGCACGAGCTATTTCAACGTTCATCGCCCTCCTCCCCTTTAACTTCCGGTCTACACCGAGAAGATCCTGCAAAAGAATAATCACTGTATAGGCTGTTCGGGGTTATTTGATCTCATTTGAGATCAACCTTTGAAAAAGTGCATACAATTTCACGTGCACATTGCTTGGTATGCGGTCAGTAAAGTTGGCAACAGACAGAGGGAAAATAGTTCCATGTCGTAACGTTGAATTAAAAGTGCTAGGTAAACATTCGTGAATACAGAAATTATTTTTTTCTGCTTTCGGTTATTTTGATATTTATATACTTAACAATTGGCAGATTTGTAAAATATTTACGTTTCTAATAATTCGACAGTTAAACTTGATTGACGCATGAATAAAGTGACGAGGCCCATGGCAATGTTATGGCGGAAGAATACTTCATGTTCTACAAGTTGATCTACAGCAGGGCTTTCGAAATTGCTCAGTTTACAGCGAACAACCTTTAATCGGTTTTCAGGGTAACAACAGCCAAATTTCGACACTATTGTACATAATTTTTTTGTTTTTTTTTNACAACCTTTAATCGGTTTTCAGGGTAACAACAGCCAAATTTCGACACTATTGTACATAATTTTTTTGTTTTTTTTTCTTTACTGTCTCTTTTATCATTTTGCAAGAAGTATCAAAGTACTGCGTAGCGTGCCTTGCGGTTGCANCAACCTTTAATCGGTTTTCAGGGTAACAACAGCCAAATTTCGACACTATTGTACATAATTTTTTTGTTTTTTTTTTTCTTTACTGTCTCTTTTATCATTTTGCAAGAAGTATCAAAGTACTGCGTAGCGTGCCTTGCGGTTGCANTTTTTTTTTCTTTACTGTCTCTTTTATCATTTTGCAAGAAGTATCAAAGTACTGCGTAGCGTGCCTTGCGGTTGCAGTTATATAAATAATGTCAAATATAACCGCAAGAATGGTTGCAGCAGACATATGTTGGTACTGCTATCTGAAGTTACGATATTCACTTTGTTTCAACAACCCATGTGATTAGTGACGCTTGGAGGGTAACAGTTACCTAAATTTTATTCCTACGGACGCTTTTTTTTCGCAGTACTGCGCTACGTAAACGCCAGGCATTGTGTATTTTTATAACACCTGTTTCCTTAGATCGCAAGATAGGTTTTTTTTTGCGATAACAATACTATAAATTTTATTGCGTAGGGTTAAACTTAAACTTTAACTTTTAGTTAACATTTATATAACAGCTCGCAAGTTTTCTGATTTTTCTATACAGCAACAAAAGTGTGAAATATTAAAGCTTATTATAGTGCATTATAGAACGGAAATAATTAGCTGTAATGATTTTAATTTGTAGACATTGTTATTTAAATCCATTTTCAGTTGTTTTTTTGGCTCAATTGCATATATTTAAATAACTTATTGTAGAACTAAAACATAACGCAAAAGTCACAATCAGGAATTTAACATTTTACTGCACAGCTTCCAAACAAACCAGAAAACGACATAGATATGACAGTGTTTCTGGTTTCATGGATATTTTATCTTATGTGCATTAAGTGTCTAGTGATAGGTTTTAAATTCAGTTTTTTCTATGTTCGTTGTGGTTACTCCCAATCGTAACAACGTTTACACAAAGTTGTTATTAATAATTTAGTTATGAAAGTGCTATTGGTGTAAACATTTTCTCGCGGTGGTGTTTGCAGTTGTCCGTCTACATGGAGTAATTTATATTGCCCGGGCCCGGGCCTTCAGGGTGCCTTATGGTCCAGTTTGAAGTCTTAAAGATTCTCTTATGAATGTACCTGTAACTGAGCTTCTAACCTTCCTACACACTTCCTGGACTTTAAGAGGAATTTGTACACTTTGGTGTCATCATTTCGATGTACGTAACGTGATTCGGAGTTGTGGCCATTTTCACCGCACACCATTGGTCGCGGTGGTATAGTGGTCAGACTACTCGCCTCCCACCTACGCGAACTGGGTTCGATTCCCGGCGGGCCTGCTCCCGGATGTGGCCATCGTGCCAGACGATGCCGCTGGTCGACGGGTATTCTCGGGGATCTCCCGTTTCGCCCCGCTCTTGCATTCCGGCGCTGGTTTACACTCAGCTCACTTCACCCTCACCGGCTCTCAAGAACTCAATGTTAAGAGCCGCCAAAATCTCTCCACTGCACTCCACACTCCACCAATGGTTTTAAAGAATGGTGCTAAGAATACTTTTGAGGAAATTCTCATATGTAGTGATGCGTGGGACAAATCTGCGAAATTATCGTTAATCAATTTGGAATAGATTCAAAACTAAGTATGTATTAAATTACGAGAATTTTTTGTGACTTCTTCATAATATTTATTCACAAACTAACAATTACTACTTATAAAGAGTAAAATTAACAACCATCATAAAATCTACTCAGAAACAACTGTTTATCTCTTATAAGGCCCACTGTGGCTATACAGTTCGCAAGTTTGACAATCTGATATGTGCATTTAAATATAGAGGATTCTCCTACTATTACCACTTTCCTCGTGTGACAATAGACACACCGTATATTTGTAACATATTTCAGTGGCTTGTATTTCNTCCTACTATTACCACTTTCCTCGTGTGACAATAGACACACCGTATATTTGTAACATATTTCAGTGGCTTGTATTTTAATGGTTTTAAGTTACATCACAACTTAGGTTGTGGTTGTTAATGGAAGAGGTTTCTGTATGAAAACGTTATTGTGCAATCTTGTATTATTTCTAGTAAATAGGTGGAAAATGTACCATAGATGTTTCAAATTTATCAACATTAAATTAAGTATGTTACAAGTTTATTGTAAACTTCATATATCTGAGGTAAAATTACACAGTCCACATGACCTAGTTAAGCGTAACCTAGCATAACGTAACCTAACCTCGGAATACTTAGTACTTGGAAAAAGCCAATATGTTTTGTCTCCAACGTCCACGGAATTCACACACTATAATGATCATACAGCCGAGCTACAGATGTTGGAACTATAATACAACATAAACACATTCTTTAGAACTATCATACACTAGAAACACACATTTACTAACATGTCGTAAATTAGAATCACCCAACACAGATAGAGCTGGTGTTACTTAGAATGTCCCGTCTTATGTGGTTCTATGGTGGGTGGTCCTAGTGTGTGTGTTTCCATGTTCGGCACCCCATACAAGTACATTGACAATATTGTTTCTTTCAGTAAAAGCGCGAGTTCGTTTTAAATATGGAACGTAAACAAACGTGCCGTTTGTTTGAAGACGTGATTTTGACAGATATCATGGCAATTCGTTAGCCGACTTTGAAAACGTGCATCGTCGGTCTATTATTTAAATACGTTGACAAAATCGTTCTGTGAAGTTAGAACAAACATAAAGATGTTACAGATAAACAACTCTAACTCTTATGTATATAAAACAAAATAATAAACAGCTTTCAGTTGCCACGTACACTTTGAACGAGACGTTTGGATATGACATTATTTTTGTTAATTCGCTCTCAACATTACATATAACATATACTGCAGTTAGTGTTCGCAGTATAGTGAAAGTAGTAGGGTCAGCAAGTACTCGCATTTCGGGAGCACCCGAAGGGATTTCCGAAATCACTTCGGGCGAATACTAAAGTGGTTTTCACTACAGACCATGACGGATTTTTTCCCCGCTCTGGATTCACCAAGCAGCGGATTCCGTCACTAAACATCGCTGTCGATGAGAGTTTAAACAGTTCCAAACCACCCAAAAGTTTTCGATTTACCTTGAACCAGCAGTAGATACCGACGTGGTAAGTGGACCAAGCTTCTGAACATCTAATTCGGGTTACTGCCCTGCAGTGCAAGTGCAAATGGAAGTTGTACGGAAAAAGATCCTAAGAATAACTTATTCCCGGTTATTTGAACAATTTTGGAGTCGGACTTTGCAGAACTTTGGGTAACCGCGTAAAAATGTTTATGCAAACAGTGACTAAAGTATTTGTAATTTCGGTAGGGAATAAGGAAGACCAATTCAACGCCTTAGTCGTATTGAAAATGTAAATTAGTGGTAGTTTAAATCGGTCTCCGTCACTTGGAGTTACTGACTATAGCAAAAAAAAAAATTGTTTATTACTCTTGTCTTAGAATACGGTTTTCATTATCATATTAAGTACTACTGATTCTCATGTGTGCATACATCTGATTCTACGAGTATTTAAGAGTGTAACATATGTGTTTACTGACCTATAGACAGTTCTTGGTCTGACCAGTCACCCGGATGATTATTGCAAAACCCGGTTGATGGTTCTTCAGTTTTATTCGCATTAGCGTAATTATTGACCTAATGATAATGCATGTAATATTCTAATAATTAGATAGTATAATTTTCCTGACTTACGGATGCTACGATGATACTAATTGGATATACAACATTGTTATGCGGCGGAAAGTTACACAACGTGCTGAATGAGGAGATTAAGCAGGATGGCTTCCAAAAATGTTTCATGAACTTTGAACCTACTACAAATATTTTTTATTGCCCGCATGAATGAAATTAACTACGTGATATGGACATCATAAATCATTCATTCCTAAATTTGAAATCTTTCAAATTTAATATTTGTAAGCCCTTGTAAATCATACGAGAATTGATTTCTTTCCACTTTATGTAAGTGAAAAAATGAACAGAAAGCTAACAAAAATAGCAATTTATAAAAATTCTAAAAAAAAAAACCGTAATTATTTGTTATAAATCTGTGACACCAAGGAAAAATCGTTCAAATAAATGCGATATTTTTAATTACAGTCGGGGATATTAGACTACCGCTTTATTGAAACAAAAAGGTTAAACGATTGTCGCTATTTTTTTTATTGTTCAAATATATTTATTTTCTTTGTATTAAAGAATATTAGCTTCCGATTTTTTTGAAGCATTCCAGAAATAGAACTTTTTGTTTAAAATTAAAAGGGGACAGCTGACAAGCTAAGAAAAATATTGACCTCTCCTTATCTTGGCCATGTACGGCGTTTGCACTATAACTATTTTATATAGGATAATGGCTGTAATTCAGGTAGAAATAACTCTGGAGCGAAACATCTTTCCAGCCTGATTTAATATGCCTAAGCAGCTTAAAATATTAGGCGGCTGGGAAGTTATTTATACAAGTGTCTAACGGTGCGTGTCGAAGGTGGAAAGGAGCAAGTTGTGAGACACAGTTGTGGCAAGTTATAATCTTCTGATTTTTCTTTCTAAACTGTAAAATACGCTGAATTTGTTTACAACCCTGCTGCTTACCCATGAACAATTCGTAGGCCTGCTTCAAAATTTGCTGTGTTAATTTATGTTCTGGAGATCATAACGGTTCTATTCACAAAATAACCTAAAAAATGTTTTCGAGTACAAAATTAAACACAGAAAAGTACTGGCTTTCTGTAAATAACCAATTGCAATAAAAATTCAATAAAAACAACCTGCGGGTGTAGGCTAGTCTTTATGAACTGCTTCCCTAAATTCAACACGGATAAGACAGTTTTTGAAGTACGTGTTCATTTTTCGAAACTTGAAGATTTCTTGACTAGAAGACACAATATCGTGTGATTATTTCACTTAAATTCAAAAACATAATTGCTCTTGTTGCAATGAATGCTTCATGTTTGTATATTATTAGAATTAAAACTATATAAAAATATTTTAGCTTGAAACGTAACGTACTATTTATTTTCTATATTGCCAAGAAACCAACGATTGAGTACTTGTTTGTTTGTTTGTTTGTTATTTATCCGAGTAGAAATTTTATAATAATTTTGAGTTTATCTGCAAGTTCGTTTTTACAAATAAAAGTTATTTGGCAAATATGTGACTAATTTCGAAGGGGGAAAAACTCTCTCATTTGTACTTAAACGTGAGGTAAATTTTACTTTTTAACCTAGTTCACTTTCTTGCATTTTTAGTGTGACACGTGCTTCCTGACAGTTTGGCACTGTTGATAGCCGCTGTGCTGCGCCGTCATTGACAGCATTCTCTTGATTCGGTTAGTAAACTCAATCCAAAGCTTCTTCAAAGGTCCGTATCTGCTACAAAAAAAATGCAACGTGCTGCAAGTTTAAATTTGGTTTCATGTTAATTCACTGCGAAATACACGAAAACCTCACAACAGCTTTCTCTCTCACTTAAATGCAGATGCAAATCAAGCCACGCAGAAAGACGCGCCGAGGATTGCTTACTCCGGAAGCATCGAAGACACACCCTACGCTCCCCACAAAGTGCGTGGTCCCAGGTCCGTTACTTAATATCCGCACTTTGTATTACCCAGAGGATATTGCGTGTGGTCGAACGTTATAAAACACTCGAAACCGAAAATAAATAAATTATTGATCTTAATTTCATGCCAGGTCGTAACATAAATGTAAATGTCATATATTGCGTGAAACGTAGTCCACGAAAATTTAGCCCGCTCTCGGTTTATTCCAACTTTCCTGAAGCGCCGCTAAAGTTCTACTTCCAGGATATTCCTCCACCTCATGCATACAAAGCTTAACCGAGTCCAGGAAATTACGCATATGGGTCAACGCACCGCATTCGTGCGCTCTCAATTTAATAATATTTCGCATAAGAACGATTGCTTACAAGTCATTTCGAACACTTATATTTGTCCCTGTTTTTATTGATATTAATTATAAGTAAATATTAAAATNTCCTACTATTACCACTTTCCTCGTGTGACAATAGACACACCGTATATTTGTAACATATTTCAGTGGCTTGTATTTCAATGGTTTTAAGTTACATCACAACTTAGGTTGTGGTTGGTAATGGAAGAGGTTTCTGTATGAAAACGTTATTGTGCAATCTTGTATTATTTCTAGTAAATAGGTGGAAAATGTACCATAGATGTTTCAAATTTATCAACATTAAATTAAGTCTGTTAAAAGTTTATTTGTAAACTTCATATATCTGAGGTGAAATTACACAGTCCACATGACCTAGTTAAGCGCAACCTAGCATAACGTAACCTAACCTGGGAATACTTAGTACTTGGAAAAAGCCAATATGTTTTGTCTCCAACGTCCACGGAATTCACACACTATAATGATCATACAGCCGAGCTACAGATGTTGGAACTATAATACAACAGAAACACATTCTTTAGAACTATCATACACTAGAAACACACATTTACTAACATGTCGTAAATTAGAATCACACAACACAGATAGAACTGGTGTTACTTAGAATGCCCCATTTTATGTGGTTCTATGGTGTGTGGTTCTAGTGTGTGTGTTTCTANTATGGTGTGTGGTTCTAGTGTGTGTGTTTCTATGTTCGGCACCCCATACAAGTACATTGACAATATTGTTTCTTTCAGTAAAAGCGCGAGTTCGTTTTAAATATGGAACGTAAACAAACGTGCCGTTTGTTTGAAGACGTGATTTTGACAGATATCATGGCAATTCGTTAGCCGACTTTGAAAACGTGCATCGTCGGTCTATTATTTAAATACGTTGACAAAATCGTTCTGTGAAGTTAGAACAAACATAAAGATGTTACAGATAAACAACTCTAACTCTTATGTATATAAAACAAAATAATAAACAGCTTTCAGTTGCCACGTACACTTTGAACGAGACGTTTGGATATGACATTATTTTTGTTAATTCGCTCTCAACATTACATATAACATATACTGCAGTTAGTGTTCGCAGTATAGTGAAAGTAGTAGGGTCAGCAAGTACTCGCATTTCAGGAGCACCCGAAGTGATTTCCGAAATCACTTCGGGCGAATACTAAAGTGGTTTTCACTACAGACCATGACGGATTTTTTCCCCGCTCCGGATTAACCAAGCAGCGTATTCCGTCACTAAACATCGCTGTCGATGAGAGGTTAATCCGTACCAAACCACCCAAAAGTTTTCGATTTACCTTGAGCCAGCAGTAGATACCGACGTGTTAAGTGGATCAAGCTTCTGAACATCTAATTCGGGTTACTGCCCTGCAGTGCAAGTGCAAATCGAAGTTGTACGGAAAAAGAGCCTAAGAATAACTTATTCCCGGTTATTTGAACAATTTTGGAGTCGGTTTTTGCAGAACTTTGGGTAACTGCGTAAAAATGTTTATGCAAACAGTGACTAAAGTATTTGTAATTTCGGTAGGGAATAAAGAAGACCCATTTAACGTCTTAGTCATATTGAAAATGCAAATTAGTATTAGCAGCAGTTGAAACCGGTCTCCGTCACTTGGAATTACTGACTATAGCCAAAAAAAAACAATTTTTATTACTCTTGTCTTAGAATACGGTTTTCATTATCATATTAACTACTACTGATTCTCATGTGTGCATATATCTGATTCTACGAGTATTTAAGAGTGTAACACATGTATTTACTGACCTATAGACAGTTCTTGGTCTGACCAGAGTCACCCCCGGATGATCATTGCAAAACCCGGTTGACGGTTCTTCAGTTTTATTCGCATTAGCGTAAGGATTGGCCTAATGGTAATGCATGTAATATGCTAATAAGTAGATAGTGTATTTTTCCTGACTTGCGGATGCTACGATGATACTAATTGGATATGCAACAGTGCTATATGGCGGAAAGTTGCACAACGCGCTGAATGAGGAGATTAAGCAGGATGGCTTCCAAAAATGTTTCGTGAACTTTGAACCTACTACAAATATTTTTTATTGCCCGCATGAATGAAATTAACTACGTGATATGGACATCATAAATCATTCATTCCTAAATTTGAAATCTTTCAAATTTAATATTTGCAAGCCCTTGTAAATCATACGAGAATTGATTTCTTTCCACTTTATTTAAATGAAAAAATGAACACAAAGCTAACAAAAATAGCAATTTATAACAATTCTAAAAAAAACCGTAATTATTTGTTATAAATCTGTGACACCAAGGAAAAATCGTTCAAATAAATGCGATATTTTTAATTACAGTCGGGGATATTAGACTACCGCTGTATTGAAACAAAAAGGTTAAACGATTGTCGCTATTTTTTTATTGTTCAAATATATTTATTTTCTTTGTATTAAAGAATATTAGCTTCCGATTGTTTTGAAGCATTCCAGAAATAGAACATTTGGTTTAAAATTAAAAGGGGACAGCTGACAAGCTAAGAAAAAGATTGACCTCTCCTTATCTTGGCCATGTACGGCGTTTGCACTATAACTATTTTATATAGGATAATGGCTGTTATTCAGGTAGAAATAACTCTGGAGCGAAACATCTTTCCAGCCTGATTTAATATGCCTAAGCAGCTTAAAATATTAGGCGGCTGGGAAGTTATTTATACAAGTGTCTAACGGTGCGTGTCGAAGGTGGAAAGGAGCAAGTTGTGGGAAGTTATAATCTTCTCATTTTTCTTTCTAAACTGTAAAATACGCTGAATTTGTTTACAACCCTGCTGCTTACCCATGAACACTTCGTAGGCCTGCTTCAAAATGTGCTGTGTTAATTTATGTTCTGGAGATCATAACGGTTCTATTCACGAAATAACCTAAAAAAATATTTTTCGAGTACAAAATTAAACACAGAAAAGTACTGGCTTTCTGTAAATAATCAATTGCAATAAAAATTCAATAAAAACACCCTGCGGGTGTAGGCTAGTCTTTATGAACTGCTTCCCTACATTCAACACGGATAAGACAGTTTTTGAAGTACGTGTTCATTTTTCGAAACTTGAAGATTTCTTGACTAGAAGACACAATATCGTGTGATTATTTCACTTAATTTCAAGCATAATTGCTCTTGTTGCAATGAATGCTTCTTGTCTGTATATTATTAGCATTAAAACTATACGAAAATATTTCAGCTTGAAACGTAACGTACTATTTATTTTCCTCATTGCCAAGAAACCAACTGTTGAGTACTTGTTTGTTTGTTTTTTTTTTTATTTATCCGAGTAGAATTTCATAATAATTTGGAGTTTATCTGCAAGTTCGTTTTTATAAATAAAAGTTATTTGGCAAATATGTGACTAATTTCGAAGGGGGGAAAAACTCTCTCATTTGTACTTAAACGTGAGGTAAATTTTACTTTTTAACCTAGTTCACTTTCTTGCATTTTTAGTGTGACACGTGCTTCCTGACAGTTTGGCACTGTTGATAGCCGCTGTTCTGCACCGTCATTGACAGCATTCTCTTGATTCGGTTAGTAAACTCAATCCAAAGCTTCTTAAAAGGTCCGTATCTGCTACACAAAAAACATGCAACGGACTGCAAGTTTAAATTTGGTTTCATGTTAATTCACTGCGAAATACACAATAAAACTCACAACAGCTATATCTCTCACTTAAATGCAGATGCAAATGAAGCCACGCAGAAAGACGCGCCGAGGATCGCTTACTCCGGAAGCATCGAAAACACACCCTACGCTCCCCACAAAGTGCGTGGTCCCAGGTCCGTTACTTAATATCCGCACTTTGTATTACCCAGAGGATATTGCGTGTGGTCGAACGTTATAAAACACTCGAAACCGAAAATAAATAAATTATTGATCTTAATTTCACGCCAGGTCGTAACATAAATGTAAATGTCATATATTGCGTGAAACGTAGTCCACGAAAATTTAGCCCGCTCTCGGTTTATTCCAACTTTCCTGAAGCGCCGCTAAAGTTCTACTTCCAGGATATTCCTCCACCTCATGCATACAAAGCTTAACCGAGTCCAGGAAATTACGCCAATGGGACAACGCACCGCAATCGTGCGCTCTCAATTTAATAATATTTCGCATAAGAACTATTGCTTACAAGTCATTTCGAACACTTATATTTGTCCCTGTTTTTATTGATATTAATTATAAGTAAATATTAAAATNATTGCTTACAAGTCATTTCGAACACTTATATTTGTCCCTGTTTTTATTGATATTAATTATAAGTAAATATTAAAATTCATAGATAAAACATAAGTAAAAGGTAAATTTAACCAAAAATGAGGTACTTGTGCGTTTACACAAATAAAAAATGCTTGTGATATTTGGGGAACAACCATGGACCTCATACTTGGGATGATTTTTCAAAAGTTTGATTCTAAAAGTTTGAAGAAACTACGAATATACTATATATATTAAGCAAGTCCACGCACTAACTGTTATGTTAAGAATAAATATAGTTAGTAGAGATCTGAAATGATCAGTGGCTGGCTTACTGCAACTTAAACCGTTGCCAATCGGCTGTCCTCTCTCCAGCAAGGATGCAAAAAAAAACCTTCGCAAAAGAAAAATAGCAAAAGTTCTAGCGAGCCAGCAGAAAATGCTCAACTTCAAACGAACATTTTATATGCTGTTTCAGAAACGACTTACGAAGTCCGAGACGCCAACGAGACAGCTCAAAAGAAGTGATAAGTGCCATTTGCCAANCTGTTTCAGAAACGACTTACGAAGTCCGAGACGCCAACGAGACAGCTCAAAAGAAGTGATAAGTGCCATTTGCCACGGAAGTATGGCAGACTTGAGCATTCCCCCCTATAAAGGCAAGATGGCACATGGTAATAATAGAAGCGAGATTCATAAATAAATCTAGAAGATCTTATAGCCGTNCCCTATAAAGGCAAGATGGCACATGGTAATAATAGAAGCGAGATTCATAAATAAATCTAGAAGATCTTATAGCCGTGATGCTGCGCGGGAGAAGGACACTCCACTGTTTATACGCAGCGATCGAACTTCAAACTTTCAAACTTGCAAACGGATGAACAGACATACGTGGGTGCTTGTCGAGCGCCTCGGATAGAAATTTTGTGCAATAAGCTTTAGTCGTACAAACTTATATTACTATATCTATATATACTCGCAAATAACACCTGTGTTCTGCTCGAATGACGTTGAAGTGTGACGTCTTTTGGAATATAAGCCTCGCTGACACCCTTTGCGAGCGCCTCACAGTTGACACGTGTCACAAGGCAGGTGGCGGATCGCAGTTACATGTGTCTTGCTGCGCGTCCNGCCTTTGTCCAAGGCCTACCACTTCGCCGGAGCTCATCCCCAGATGACAGCTTACCAGCACCCACAGCAGAGATATGTATACAGTACGCCGTCCAGAGAAGCCCCCTACACCACGAAGTCGTAAAAAGTTAATACGAGTAGTCAAATTAGGTACCACACCTCGGAAGTGCTGCTGTATGTTATTTTTGTTAAATTCGAGACAATATATTCGTCCTTCAAAATGTAACAGCAAAAGACTACCTTATTGAAAAACCCTTAACCTTCTAGGCATCTTATAGTCTATGCTGGGAGGAATTAACTACTACCCTACACGCCACCCTGTCTTCCACAGTGGCGTAACGTCAAGTTAATTTGGCGCACAACTGTGGGGCCTAGACAAGCCCACATCAAGTTAATTTGGCGCACAACTGTGGGGCGTAGCCCACGTCATGTTAATTTGACACCCGGACGTGGGGCCCAACGCTATTTAGTGTAGCATACCTCAACATGAGGGTTCCATGCCCAAATTTATTCGGCTCACAAGGTTACGGGTTCAACCCGGTAAATTCATGCATGTGCTCGTCTTTGTGGTGTAATTTTAGTTACTAAAGCCTGTAAACTGTCCGCCTTTTAGCCTCTTGCCGTTAAGCAGAATGTTAAAAATTAAAAATTAAAAAAAAGCATTAAATTATTTGTTTGAAATTTTTGCACGTCTTTTTATGTGATGTTCAGCTGTGTCATTTATGCCGAGACTACAGAATAAATGTAAAAGTATACACATAATTTAAAATGATATCTTGCCTTTTATTATATTTTTTTCCTATTCGCAAAGTACGTCTTATAACCCAATCCCTCACAGCCAGCAGGAACCGTAACACTAACGTATGCGTAACATTTTATTTGCAGCGTTAATTTATTGAATTTTCTCTCCAAGAAAATATCTTCTAGGGCATACAGTCTTTATCGTATGACAAATTTTGGGTAAACGCTTCGATTCTCCGGCCAATGGATGAAGGGAGACGACGGAAATAGGGCGTAACCAGTAATTAGAAATCATTTAGCCACAATATTTCCAAAACACGCCAGATCTACTAAGATAACTATCGTATGCTCTGGCTGTTTATAGAAGTGAGGGCTCGTTCAAGAAAAGTAGCAATTGAAATATGCAGGCAGAACAACGAGAAGCTCGATACTGAAAAGTTATTCTTACTAAGGAGATGTGACTTATACTAATAAGAGTCAGCCCCTAGAATTGCGGAAAGACATAGAGTATGTAGTAAAAAACTTCAGTAATGTACAAATCACGAGGAGTCAATGGCATATTAAGATAAATTATTAACGAGGTTACATAATAAAACACCAATCAATATATTTAAACCTGTACAAAGGTGGCACTGAGTGGCATCAAGTTTTCGTCAGTAGATAGCATTGGTATGTCCGAGGACAAGGGCTGCGGGCTCCGGCACCATGGCGCCGTCCGCCATCTTGGAATTTTCTGTTTTTTCCTAAAAAATTTCCTTTTCCCCTCAAAATTTGCCCGTTTTTCCAAAATTTTTTTAAAAAAAAGTGCTTGCTCCTCAATGTGGCTGACTGATTACTCAATTTGGTTGAGGTATACCGTACATCAGCCATAATGAGGAATCTTAAGAAGCCAGTAAAATAAAATTATTTTAAAAATTATTTTTAAATTTAAATTTTGAAATATTTTTATAATTTAAAAATAAAATACATGAGAATGTAGTGTTATATATCACCGCGCTAGTATTTTCCAGGCGCAAACGATCGCGATGTCATATCGATTATGTAACCCAATGTGCGTTTTTGAAGGACACGCATCGGCACTAGGGATTACAGTACAATCATCTCTGAGATGACTAATCATCGACAAACATAGCAATTCATGTCGTGGCAAAAAAACTGCAACAAAAAATGTACTTCCTTTTGACATGGTTGTTACATGTATACGTGACTGAAATGTGATTCTGACTGATAACCCTGAAAAGAAGAAAAACACGCTTTATTATAGTTGAACTGGATATCAAAAAGACTTTGTTCATTCAGAAAAAAAGTCTACCGCAGTTCTTTGTTAAAGGAAAACGGTTGCCATGAAGGAAAGTCGTCTGGGAGACGACAGCGAGGCATAGCAGTTACACGATGGGCCAACGTAAGAGATCACGAGTCCGCTACGAGAATCGCAAGGCAGGCAGATGATAAACAACGATGGCAAAAGAATATATCATCGGTTAATTGGTCCGGCAGCAATTACTTTTCGGAGTCGCGACGCGCAGAGATGCTACCAGCGAGAGAAATTACAATGACTTATATGTTTTGTTCTTTGTGGATTTTATCAACCGCCCATCATCTTCACTCAACAACAGATGAGTTGACGTGCCTCTACAGCTCGAACAGTGGCTCTGGGGCGTATTATCGCTTCAGTATTCTTCGATATACTGTTAAAATTTTCTGTAGATTCACGGAAATTTGTAAGCGAATATATAGTCATCGGCTGTTCACGGTAAAATAAGCACTTTCGAAATCAACATTTTAAAAATATCACTGTCCTTACCTGTATATATTTTAACAGTCACAATGCCTGGCACGCGCCCAGTAAGGTTGGTAACGACGGAGAAAAAAAAGTTCCATTTTTTAACATTGAAATAAAAAAGTTAGGTAAAAATTTGCAAATACTGAAGTTGTTTCATTTTTTTAAAACGTGACTGACGCACTAAGTGACGAGGTCCATAGTAATGTTAAATTTGCATATGGTGGAAGGATACAATGTAATCAGAGAAGTAGATCCAAAGCAGGGCTTTCAGAGGTGCTCATAGATAACCGCGAACAGCCGTTAAGGCTCCCGCCTACCTGGTGCTTGAACTGTTATGCAGTTTGTTTGAAATACTCGTTTTTCTACGAAACCAATAAACATGCGTCCAATGTGTTGATCTACGAAAAGAATATGCACTTCAGACGAGGGCTGTTGAGTGCTTTCAAGACGTCACGCACATTAGAAACACCATTTCAGAGTACTCCGAAATGGTTAAAAGCAGCTTTTCCAAAGCGCTGTATCTCAAAATATACGCGTCAGATACATACAAAACTACTCAAGTGCCCTGCATTAAACCTTCCTATAGACATTCAACCAATAAAATAATAGGGCCACCGCTAAACATCCAGTAGGTACACCCAGTGCGACTAGAACACTGCGCGCCTGTTCAGAGCCTTGCGCTTAGCGGCGATGGCGCACTTGATGCGCGTGACAGTGTCGTCCTTATTGCTCCCACGCTTCTCGGCCTCAAACGAGGAAAAAAAGCGCTAGGTAGGCGGGAGCCTTAATATACACTGAAGAGCCAAAAAAACTGGTACACCTACCTAATATCGTGTACCCCTCCCCCCTCCCACCGAGGCCGCAGAAGTGCCTCAAGACGACGTGGCATGGGCTCGACTAATGTCTGAAGGTATGCAGGAGGCATTTCGCACCATGAATTCTGCAGGGCAGTCCACAAATCCAATCTACGCCGATTTGAGAAAGGGTTGCACGTCTGTCACGTTTAATGATTCTCGTCAGTCGTCGTTTGTCCCGTTCTTTCGCGATCTTTTTCCGGCCCCAGCGATGTCGAATATGTGATGTTTTACCGGATTCCCGATATTCACGGTACACTCGTGAAATGGTCGTACGCGAACATCCAAATGTTATCGCTACCTCGGAGATGCTATGGCCCATCTGTCGTGCACCGACTATAACACCACGTTCAAACTCGCTTAAATCTTGATGACCTGCTATTGTAGCAGCAGTAACCGATCTAGCTGCCGACCGCATCGCGTTGCTCTGATTGGTTCCATACCTCTGTTATTTGCATACGCACGCCTATACCAGGTTTTTTGGCTCTTCGTTGTAGGAACACGCGCTCCGTAATGAGATAAAACGGAGCAAAGCGGGTTTCTGGAAACGAACAATGCCGNCTCTTCGTTGTAGGAACACGCGCTCCGTAATGAGATAAAACGGAGCAAAGCGGGTTTCTGGAAACGAACAATGCCAAGATTACACGAAGCGTACTTCCCGCTGTAACTATAAATTGATCGTTTCTGTGGCAGTTAGTATATTCGCGCCACTTAAACTTATTGTTTTAAACATCAAAAAGTATCCCGAACCACCTGCGACAGTTAGAAACACTCAAACATGACTAAAAACTGAAAATTTNCTCTTCGTTGTAGGAACACGCGCTCCGTAATGAGATAAAACGGAGCAAAGCGGGTTTCTGGAAACGAACAATGCCGAGATTACACGAAGCGTACTTCCCGCTGTAATTATAAAGTGATCGTTTCTGTGGCAGTTAGTATATTCGCGCCACTTAAACTTATTCTTTTAAACATCAAAAAGTATCCCGAACCACCTGCGACAGTTAGAAACACTCAAACATGACTAAAAACTGAAAATTTTTACACTTAAATTTCATTCAATAACTTATTATAACTCCATTCTTTCTTCAGGATGTGGTGGAGAATTGGTAAGTAAGATTTGCGGATTCCGAACGTTTGACTCGTGTTCAAATTCCTCTCCATAACAAAATATTTCATACACTTGCGAACACCCGCGTAACGAAAATCATCCTTTTTTTAAAGAAATGTTTTCTCATAAGCTGGAAATACACAAAAATCTAGTATCTCATTTACGTAGAGGATTTGTGAATTTACGGAAAGTTTCGTGAAATTTACGGATATTTAATTGTTACAAAAAAAACTAAGTTCTGTAGTTCCACGAAGATTTCCTGTCTTTTCTTCCGTAATTTTACGGAAAAAAATTTCTAACGGTGTATAACATACGTGAAAACAAAACAATGCGATTCTCTCTGGTCTTGTTACGCCCACAGAGCTCGTCGACTCCAGTATCAGCGAAAATGACCATTGGTCAAGAGCGTCCTGGATCCAATTGTTTCTAGATTTTGAAGACACTTTATGATTTCGTGACGTTATATCGATGATGACTTCATATAAATGCCACAGCATTTGAATAATAACATTGCTCATGTTTTGTTTGGCGTAAATATTAAATTTTAACTCGTAAAAACTTTAAATGAGTTATTTTAAAACAAATATTGTTTACAGCTAAATTATTTATTGAAATCGGTGTAGTTACATGTTGCAACTTACATGACATCTGACATTAGGTTCACCCACAGTAAAGTTTTAACTTCTGGCTATTCTTGCTTTAGATTTTATTTCGAAACTTACAGTTGAAAAACGGGCAGACCACACAACACATTCCCAAGAAAATATTATTCACGACATTCTCATGACATGGACAATTATTTTAATCAGTAGCGTGAAGTATTAATTTTATTAAATTTTGGGATTTGTGTGAAAAAATATACCCTTTACTTCATTTCATTAGTTTCCGCCGTTGTCATGCTTTTTTCAAATTGTTATTTCATATCACAATGAAAAAACGTGTAACGAGCTAAGAATTTTGAAAATAAATTTTGAATCTTGAACGGTTTTAAGGTAATCTGTTGCCAGTGTGCAGTTAAGTTAACGCTTCTGAAAGCGCTTATTGGTGTCCTGTTTTCGCCAACTGCGCTTTCATAGAAATATGTAAAAATCTTTTTTTCATTAATTTTTACATGACGATTTAAGTGACCTTACTATAAAACAATTATGTCTCTGCGACACGAAATTTAATACAAAGTAGAGATGGCTTCCCTTATTAATTCTATAAACTCATTTGATTGCACAACCTTACCTACACTTTTTGTAATAATCAAGTCGTTTCTTTCCACCTTACAAGATNTATAAACTCATTTGATTGCACAACCTTACCTACACTTTTTGTAATAATCAAGTCGTTTCTTTCCACCTTACAAGATGTACTGTATGTCGCTCTTCAGAGTCATTTTAGACTCTACGTCGCATAATTGTTTTGACTTTTTTCTTTTATCTAACAAACCGTCAATCTGCGACGACATTTCGTAGCACAGACTCTGGCCAGAAAAACGGGCAGAATTTCTTTTTTTCTCGGCGTGAAACGATGAGAAATGCGTTCCGGGAAATGGTTCAAGGTGAATAAGTTACGTGACTGAACTGTTCCCTACAAAAATAACACTGTTGTCGAGTTCCCCGCCACGCCGACACACAAATACTTGGAACTGACGGTTCGTAGTCGGTGAACCTGCCACCCTTAACGACGCCAATAGAACTGCAAGAGGAAGACTGTAGGAGAAGCAAGGCAGTCGCGATGCAAATCGCGTGCTCGGGGGAAAATATAACACGCCTTTCCTACACCTTTGACTTCGCCTAGGTGACAGGGGAGAAGTTGCGTCCACATACGTCCGTCATTTGCGTGCAGGAACTGGCCAGCTCAACTGCGTGTTATGAGTTTAGGAGTCTGCTCAGAGTTGGAACCTTAGGGAGACAAATTTTCATATACCTAGGAACGGGAAAATTTTCGCGTTCTAGGCTACTTGTAGGTTAGACTCCACTGTCCTGTGTATTTTCGAGTCACGGCTTTCTTTCTGTTCACTAGCTGCTGTCGCTGTGTGTAGCCAGTTTTACGTCGGACAAAGTGGCTCGTGATTCGGGACTCGTTTCCTTGTAGGTCTGTCGTTGGCTCGTTGTTCACCTGGGCGAGTCTAGTAAACTGCGATCCAATTGCAAACACAACAGGAATACACGTGTGTTTGAGGTCTATCTTGGCCTAGAATGAATTCGCGAAAATTTTAACGTACCTATGTACAGCGTAATACATATAGTTTAAACGTAAGTACCAAAATAAAACAGATAATTGGTTAATCAAAACGACATTCAAAACATTTGAAGTCCCTTTCATAGCGCGTGATGGTGTACGGTATTATGCAAAAAAAAATTCACCCCCAAAAAGTGCAAATAAAATAACAAATAGCTATTTTTGAAAAATAAGTTGATATCTGTTTGCAGTTAGCTAGTATGCAGAACATTCAAAGCACAGTCTTAATAGAGTTTTACATAGAATTAGTACAATTTCGCTGGTTCAGTAGCCTGTAAGCTAGACACTGTAAGTCCTGTGTACGAGTATACTTGAACCTCAGCTGTTTGTGAATTTATTTTACTTCAGACCAGGTAGTGCGATATTCTGTCCTTGTTTTCCTGCAAGTTTCCTATCTTCTCAGGTTAGTCCAGTGCGTGTATGTGCGATTCAATTGAAAAAAAGAAACTGGGAAGTTGACCTGTGTTTTTAATCTAGATTGTTCGCGAACTGATCCGTGTAGTTTCCCGGGCCACAGTTTCGCAGTATCACATCACTGCCACTTTGTGAAACTCTACACCTACAATTTTGATATTTGCAGTAAAATAATAAAAACTTCATTGAAAACGGTGAGACGCAATAAACTGAACACCAAGGAAACATAATAAAAGAAAGGAGGGGAAGGGGTTAAGGATTGAATGTTGGGAAAAAAATTCAAGCCACATTTTGGCAAATTACTACAGCACGAGTCTCATTACAGCCGAGCTGACATTTCTCTGTCTCTCTGTCTCTCTCTTTCTCTCTGTCTCTTTCTCTCTCTCTCTCTCTTTATCCCCCTTCACTTCTCCCTGGAATACCCTACTGATGTACGTGCTTGGAGTTTTGAGGTAATTGGTCCTTGCTGTATTTTTATGTTTAAAATTAATGCAACACATGCCATTGCAATTATTTATACATTTAAATTTGCGTGGTATGTGCTTTATAAATTTCGATATGTATTATCCTGAATTATTGCAAAGAGAATATCAATATTTTGTCCAGTACAAATTTGAAAGTATAAAAATTAAAATTTAATTTGTTCTCAATAATCAAAGGGCTGAGCGCTAGTAAAAGCTTGAAGTATTTAAAATGTAATTTTGAAATTTATTTGTTGGACTGGTTGCAAAATAAATTTAGTAAAATTCTGTCTAAAAAAAACTGGCTTGTTTTGGCGTGTGGTCATAATTACTGTAAAACAAAATCGTTCATAAAAATAGATAAATTTATTAAGCTATGTTTAAACTTTCATCGGCCGACTATTTGGTTTCGAGGCCGGGAAGCGTGGGAGCGATAAGGGCGACACTGCCACGCGCATCCAGTGCGTCATCGTCGCTACGCGCAAGGACATGAACTGGCGCGTAGTGTTCTCGTCATGCTGCGCGCACCTAATGTGACCTTAAGCGGCGAGCCTATCATTTTTCTGACGGGAAGTCTGTAGAAAAGTTCAATGTATGGCCCTATACTAGCTTCGCAGGAATTCACCCAGCATATTTTAAGCTATAACAGTCTAGAAATATCGTTTCTGGCTAAATCGAAGAGCTTTAAAATAGTGTTAGCAATAAGCGTTTTTATGTTAAAAGTTTTATTCGGCCCCGGTATGAAGTGTTTATTTTCTTTTCGATTGCAAACAGATTTTTTTCCCGTGTCAGGTAGACGGGCGCATTAAACGTGCGACGTAAAATTCAAATAACTTAAAAAAAAAATTTTTTTAAACCTGCCACAACAGAGAAATGAACATTTCATACACCCCACCTCCCAACCAGGAACAAACTGTCATAATTCAAAATACACAGTTTGGGACAAAATGGATCTTAAGTTACGTAATGTAAAATATTCATCGATATTAGTAAATATTACCGTTAGAGCTTTAAATAATGTACTTTAAAATCTTTGCTACGAGAAATCGTGTAAATTTTGTCTCGCGAGGATTTCAACACATGTTGGTTATTGATAGTACGATGTGTTGATTTGAAATGCTGGATATTACTCTTATATTTATAATGACTTTTAAAACCTACTCTGTAAATCCGTGTGTGCTAGAGCAAAGGTTTACCGCGGAAGCTACTTCGTGTCGGTGCCATATTGACGTCTCCTAGCACGCCCTATTCAACGTCGCTTTCCCAAATATTCTGGAGTGAAATCACTTAATTAGGTTGTGGAAGATCAGTCAGCTTAGTCCCGATCAGACTCTCGAGTTTGCATTTCGCCTTTTAAATTTATTAAATCAGCCATTACTAGTTTTGTGTACGACTTCGCGTGTATCGTACAGTGAACGTTACCATTAATTTAATTATTGTCATAGTAGTGATTTAGATTTCATAGGTCAGTGCCATGCAGATATTCTATCAACATAATGGTAAATTTGATACAAGCAGCGTTCATTTTACTACTTTCGTGCAAACAACTGCGTATTTTAGAATTAATTAAGTGTTCCGTTACTTTCATGATGAATACGTTGGCAAATAAGTATGTAATACAGCCACAACAGTCACACTTTTGATATTTTAACGTGGCGCTCTTAGCCATTAGCGGCCATTCCGCGCCCCGGCCGCCCAGTAGCGGGGGAGAGGGATCCCGCCCTCTCAACGCAGACATGACCAGCGCTCACTTAAGTTGACCAGAACCGGAGCCCCGATCTGATTCATAAGCTCGCCCGAGCATGTCCTACCACAAGGCCTGAGATTCTCGTACTCGGATCACCAAGCGTGTGGTCTATCCGGAGTACTCTCCGGACCCCTAACGTCATCGCAGGACGCCACCGGAGCAGGTGCCCTNCGGACCCCTAACGTCATCGCAGGACGCCACCGGAGCAGGTGCCCTGCTCACCGCCCGGCTCTTCAACAAGAGGGGGAATCTCTCCGAGCCTCCTCCAAGCATCCGGAGTTAACCTCTGATGGAGCCAACCCGATCAGCCCGTGCTCCCACTTATTTTCCATGACACTCGCGGGTTTTCAATGCTCGATCGCCACGCCGAACTACCCCCGGGAGGGAGGTGCGGAAGGGCTCTGAAGGGTTGTCTTCGTCATTTCCCTAACAATCTGAAGTCCCGACGGAACGCCCATTTATCATCACCACCTGCCGTGCTCACCAAAGCCACCCGCAGAGCAATCGGCAGGCTGTCATCGAGCACGACCGTTACCATACATTAGAATTTCTTCATTCAGGAAATTCCTGTCTTGGGCCCCAACGGCCTGAATGCAAAGTGGTCCAACACCCCGCCAAGTGGTCGGGCCTAGGTACCAACTGTCGGCCCAGACCATCACGGCAGATACCCCTATCCAGCCACGAGGTAGCTGGTATCCCATAGGGAGACGGGCGGCAGAGCCCAATCTGTTTAAACAGGGGAGACACAAGTAGCTTTGGGTCGCCATGGGTGGAGAGAGGCTATAAGAGACGCATAACCCACACTTTTCCAGGGCCGGTGCGATGAAGGGCTTGGTTACTATAACATGGTACTGCCACACCACCTCAAACGCCCAGACACCTTCCTCCAACAAGAGTCACCGACCCTTCTCCCCCACGTTGGCAAATAAGAAGAATTCCGATCCCCTACAAAGGCACATCGGGTGCACAAGCACGCGTGAGCAAACTTGCGTAACTTAAATCAAGTATACTAGCAGCACGGGAGCAGAGAAATTATTTCTAAGAAATTATTTGTAAATTTACCATATCAGTGTAAACGTACAGTGACAAAAGCACGAATGGTAAATTATTTTCCCATACATGCATTGTAACGTTCCTACAGTTGCTCAGAAAAAAGTCAAATGCGAAGGGAAGTTCCCAACTTTGTAGAGTAGCAATGTTAAACATTCCCATTTTTACAGTCCGACATGTAGTAATATTTCCATACACTGTATAGGTCGAAATATTCTATTACCGTTTAGGAAGTTTACGAGAATTTTTTTTACAGAGTGGAGTTCCGCATTTTTTGGGACAGGTGTGAGTTTAGAGAGTTTACTGTTACTGACCGTATGGTGGGAAATAAACTGGGGCTAAATTTTATCTTTACGGCAAAAATTAAGATGAGGTGTGCATATTCATAATTAAATAATAGGTCATTATACCAAACAAGCCCTGAATGTCGTTTGTATTATGAAACATTAGTGGAAATATAACTTTTTGGTAACTTCTGTGAGGGTAATCATGCCGGCTGTGAAAAATTCCTTATGATTTACTTGATACGTTTTTTTAGGATTATTTCACAGGTACAGTCTTTTCACGGTTTCATCAAACTTTTTGAGTCAAGCGTTTGAAAAATCGTTTCATGTATGACCATTTCGTTATTTCCTAAATGTGTCATGTATCACCAGTGTTAAATAGTTCCGCTAAAATAAAATTATATTACTTTCAGTTATATTGAATATTTACTTATAATTTATCTATACTGTTTATTGTTTAATTTATAATCAATTCAATTAAAAACAGTGATAAAACAGGCGTTTTAATGATGGCTCGTAACAAACCGTTATTTTGCAAACTATTATTAAACTGAGTGCACACGAATGTGGTGCGTTTTCCCTCTGGTGTAATTTTCTAGACGTTTTTAAACTCTGTTTTCATATGGCGGAGGAATAGCCTGAAAGTAGAACTTTAGTAGGACTTCATAAAAGTTGTGAGTAACCGTGAATGGGCTTGTAATAATGTTTGTTTGCTGATTTTTCCGACAAGTTGGCGTCTTATTGTCGCTCCAAGCCATGACATTGCTTGTATACAGAGTTATTCTAAAATTATGGGACAAACATTGAGGGGTGGTAGAGCTCACTTAAACAAACAATTATTGTATAGGAATATATGGGCGAAAGTGACGCGTTGAGGCACAAACACAAAAATAACACATGAAATGCAACACATTGTTTATTTACAACGTCGCCGCAAAATTCCTTCTTACAGCAATGTTTATAATAATTGCTCAGTGCTACCACCGACAGTAATGCAAGCTTGGTAGCGTCGGTGGAGTGATTGATGAACATATTCAAATACGCCGGGTATTTCACTCACGCCACAATTGTTAGCCAATCACGCCATATGCAGAGGTCGCCAATCATGCGTGACTGTTGGTGGATGCATTTCCAGCAACTGTTTTAACATTTTCTGTACGGAATCACTCGTTAAGTATGCTGCTAATGAACATTTTATGTTTCCGTTAATGTGTTATATTTTTGTGTTTGTGCCTCAACGCGTCACTTCCGCCCATATTTTCCTATACAATAATGGTTTGTTTTAGTGAGCTCTACCACCCCTCAATGTTTGTCCCATGATTTTAGAATCATCCTGTATAAAGGAAAATAAAACAAAACATTATCACTTGGTACGTCGGATTGATGTTTCGCTAAAATATTGCAAAAGGAACTGTATCACAAGAGTGACATATTCTACAACTTCTAGCTGAAATCGATTACTTACGTGGCACACAAATATTTTTTTATCACATGGGCAAACACAAAACGTTCAAATTAGCTTGTGAAGGTGCTGACATACGATCACACTTCTGGACGTAGTAAATTATAAAGGAGTACTGCTGCAAAAAGAGGGACAAGGGACCTATAAGACATATAAATGTAGTGTTTTATCTGTGGCTACAACATTAGGTATTGTTATGAATGTAATGAACGCACATGTGGGAAGTGCTGAACGGTAACTTCTAGTCTAAGTCACAGATATGAAGTTTAGAAGCGGAAGACGTTATTAGGAGTGGACGTGTTTCTCAGTGTGGTGAAAATTTTGTAAATTATAAATAAAGCATATACAAACAGAAGTCAATGATGTAAATATTTATGATTAACTCAGCAGGTAAAGCTTTAAATTTTAATTTTTATATTGCTTTCAAAGAAATTTATGAGTTTTACACCTGTATTTCGTGTATTCGACTTAGTCTCTGACTTAGCCCGTTTAAGTTATTCTTTCATCTTTCTTAGTCTTTGTGAATAGAGGAGGAGATTACATGTGTGATAGCTGGCTCTCCTTTTACTCCAAATACCCTTCAATGTTTTTTTTTATTCATTATTTTCGTATCACACGTCATGAAAGTCCTTACAGTTTACCGAGAGTGGACGAAGTCTTAACTCTTTTCATCCACGAAACGGGCAGGAACTTTGTGAAAGACAAGCTGCTGTAAACTCGAATCTGTTATGTCAATCACTGAATGATATTTAATAACCTGCACATGTTTGGAGAAACAGTAGAGAGATTATACACAGTAAATGGGTTAAAAAGGTTGGCAGTTGATACCACAGAAAAAAATCTTTTAGAAAGCCATGTAAGACTTGTGGCCTGAAGTAATTATTAAGAGTGTAATTCTCCCTCAAAAATGGAAAAGTAACCAGCATTTAGATTTGAATAAAATCGTAAACTATTATAAATGAAGCTTACCAACCTCTGAAAAGATAATTGTAATTAATATACCGAGTCAGAGTCCTAAAGAAAATACGGATTGTTTCTTTCACACTGGAGTTAATGTTGTAGTCTTGAGTAATTGCTGAAATTACAAACCGCATTATTAATCGCCATTTGTAAACGTACAAAAAATGTCGCCTTAGAAAACACTCACGCCCCGTTTGCGTACGCAAATTGGTCGCGTAGGCAAATAGAGTGTGTACGGGTGTCTGCCTACCTACAAGGTAACGTACGCTATCTTTAATTGTGGGGGTTATTGCTTCGTAATTTAATATTTCAGCAGGGCAAGTTATTTATGGACATTTGGAAATGGTGGTTAATAATCCGTCGTGTAATTTAGGAAATACCCGGGACTTAAAACATTTACTGCTATGTGAGAGTAACAACCCATATTTTGTTTCTGATTTGTAATGTGATTATAACAACTAATTTTTCAGACGTTGGTAAGCTTCATTTGCTGATAAGTTGAAATTTTTTTTTTCTGTCACTTCTGAAAATTTCCAATATTTTTAACCAAATGCTTATTATTACATAATTTCGACTGTTTTTAACAACTTTAATTATCACTTAAAGCCAAAAGTCGTACGCATCTTTTCTGCCTGATTTTTCATATGGTATAACCTCCCCTCGGTAGCACGTAAGTTTTCAGCAAGCTTGTTATTTGACTTATATTTTTGTCTTGCCGAGCAATCTTGTCATATCACGTGTGGTTGAAGCTTGATTCAAGCCTAAATTCTTACGACTAGCGCAAACTTGCTAATGGCAAGCTTGCAGATGACTTGCATTATACTTGCAGCTTGCCAAAGCAAGCAATAGTAACTAAACAAGCTTGCTACAAGCTCGATACGTGGAGACATATGGGCTATTGCAACCCACATCCTGCATACGAGTTTAACTAGACACTTGCCGACAACACCCACGGCGTGTTAGACAGACATCGCGACACTCCAACACGCCAGTCTTCCCCCTATCCCCTTTCCGAAACACCAGCTCGTAAATTAGTTAAGTTTGCGACAGNCTCCCATCAAAGTAGAGTCACCCAACCACTCTGGTTAAGCCAGCGCCAACCATCACAATGGAAATAAGGAAATAAGATCCTGTCCCCCCTCTACTAGTATTTCTTTACCCACTAATAAAGAGCATGGTTCCTTCCTATCTGTCTCGTGCTGCATTTCCTGTTTATGCTTGTAACCATTTTGAATTATTTCTTGTCGAATGGGTTTTTACGGTGTCTTTGCCGGTTTTGTCCCTTTCTCTTATTAGTAGGGGCAGTGATATTTCGCGAAAAGATTTCGAGACAAGATACATTCCAAAGCACTGTAGGGTCGTCCAGCTTCTTTGATTGGCTGAAAAATGTTCTGGTCCGTGTTAACCGTTTGCGCACGAATCATAAGGGTTCGGTGTCGAAGTTACTTAGTCCTGAGTGGCTTGGTTAAAGACGGACACGGCACCAGCAGCCAATGGAGGTATAACAACAGCTGATGTGTGTGTATAGTATTGAAGTCTACTGTGTGCTCCGATTTTTACGCGAAAAGTCACTGGCCCTACTTATTAGTTATAGTAATTTAGCTATAGGTGCACTCAGGAAGGTAGTCATTGCTCCAATCGCGGCCACGTCTGCCCAACCCCTCGCTGCCGCGGTTCACGTGTCCTTGCATGACTTCCCTCCCCTGCAGGCGTAGTGTGCCCCTAGCCTTGAGACGCATTTAGCTCACGTTCCTACCTCGGACGTACACTTAGCACTTACATTTAGGGCAAGTGAGGGGAAAAAAATTCTCAGGCAGAATCACAGCGTCTCCGCGCCGGTTTGATGGTTTGACACCAAGCCTGCCGCGCTGCGAATTATATTAGTAATCCCGCACACGCGAGTTACGGAAACCTCGGTTCCCGATCTCGGG
>NQII01000088.1:838360-865871 GCA_002778355.1 Clitarchus hookeri
GGGGGTGCATTTTACCTCACACATTTTGTAGGTAGGTGGGTTGGGCTTAACTTCTCGGCGGCAGCGAGGTCATCAGCGACGGAGCAAGTTGCTCAGAGAAGCAGGAGCAGGGCAGATATCGGTCATGGCCATCCCAGCATTTTCCTGCAGTGATTTCGGGAAACCGTGGAAAACAGAAATAAGGATGGCCGGACCGGGATTTGAACCCAGGTCCTCCAGAATGCGAGTGCAAAAGTTAACCACTACGCCACCTAGCTCGGTGCCCCAAATTTTGTGGGCGGGGTACATAAGAGTATTTGAATTCCCCCACCCCCCACCCCTCTCTTAACTCATCCCTCGAGAATGTTATTCCTTTGCCAAGCATTCTAAAACCGAAATAAATTTAGCAACAACCGTGACCTTTTGAATACAGCAAAATTTCACAGACACTATTTTCTCCTGTTACGTATTCTTAAAGTGGGAAAAACCCATATTCGCTCGGATACAATGCTGTCCTTGTCTCTCCTCACTTATACTTGCCTAATCATATTTACTACGTTTTCTGTACTAACTGATCATAAATAACTATTGTTCTTGCCAACTTGAAAATAGTAAAAAAGATTGTTCTAAAGGAACGATTTTAATCACAACAAATCTAAAACAATTGCTTACGGAAGTTTGTTTCTGTGTATTCAATATTCTCTTTTCATGATGGGGATACGTGAGTACTGATCAAATTATTACCATCATCAAACACTCTCTATAAAAAAATATAAAAAACCGCCATATTAGTTTGTACAACGAATGTACTGTCCCCAAAATTATTGATAAATTTATCATGACAATATTGCCATGGTATGAGTAATAAGAAAGCTCTCTATTGTGTGTCAGTCTCAGCTACGCCATTTGAAAGAAAATTGTACCCAAAAACTAATGACGGTTATTTAAAAGCGTACCGGGGCGCACGGAGAGCCGTTTGGTGAATTTACTGCCTTTACACGTAAAAGCTGTTCACGGTAAACTGAGCACTTTTGATGGAAACCCTACATAGGATCTACTTGTATGCACATTGTGTGTTCTTCCACCACATGTAAAATTAACATTGCCGTAGGCCTAATCACTTTATTCATGCGTTGGTTAAGTGAAACTAAAATTATTAGAAAATTTTATATTTTATACATTTGCTATTTCTTACGCTTATATGCATTAAAATACCGGAAAACAAAACAAATTATTTCAGTATTCACAAATGTTTACCTAGCACTTTTGATTCAATGTTAAAGCTCGGAACTACTTTCCCTCGATAGTTACCAACTTTACTGAACCCATACCACCCAGTGTGCACGTAAAAAATAATGCAGGTATGGGCAATGACATTTTTCAAATGTTGATTTCAAAAGTGCTTAATTGACCGTGAATATCCTTTACTTCAGTCCTAGCAGCGCTGAGAAGCTTTCGTATTAAATATGACTCTGTTAGCCATTTTTTAGTTTTGGGTGGGTGACTGCAAATGGTAACTTGCGATAACCGTGTATTTTTCTTTCTTCTTAATTCTGTCCTGCAGTGCCGCTGCTGCAGTGTGCTTCTGTTATACACTGAAGATCAAAAAAAAAACTGGTATAGGCGTGCGTGTGCAAATAACAGAGGCATGGAACCAATCAGAGTAACGCGATGTGGTCGGTAGCTATGTCGGTTACTGCTGCTACAATGGCAGGTTATCAAGATTTAAGTAAGTTTGAACGGGGTGTTATAGTCGGCGCACGAGAGATGGTACATAGCATCTCCGAGTTAGCGATAACATTTGGACGTTCGCGTGCTACCATTTCACGAGTGTACCGTGAATATCGAGAATCCAGTAAAACATCACATCTTCGACATCGCTGCGCCCGAAAAAAGATCGTGAAAGAACGGGAAANTGAAAGAACGGGACAAACGACGACTGACGAGAATCATTAAACGTGACAGACGTGCAACCCTTTCTCAAATTGGCACAGATTGGATTTGTGGACTGCCCTGCAGGATTCATGGTGTGAATTGCCTTCTGCATACCTTCCTACATTAGTCGAGTCCATACCATGTCGTCTTGCGACACATATTAGGCAGGTGTACCAGTTTTTTTTTTTTTGCTCTTCAGTGTAGAAGAATGCCCAATAGTTTAACAGTTTTTATTTTCCTTTTCGGAATTTTCCTAACAACGTTAGGAAATTTGGGAGTTAATTAAAGTGATTGTGATATTTTTCTATTCGCATGTAACATACAGTTATTAATAGAGACCTGCAAAATTCTCGTTATTTTCTGACAGCACGATGGAAGATCATCGACCGTCCTATCTATACTCGAATCAGGGTTATTTGTTTATTGGCTTCCCCAGAAGTCAGGTGCCATTTTCCCTTTCGACTTGTTTGGGCACGATTGGCCCCTGATGTCGTTAATTGTTTCTTATTGGTTCAAATACGTCTGGGAGGTGCCAGGAAAGCTGTAACCCGGTAATAAAACTAATAGAAATGTATAACGTTCTGAAGTATATTCTGTCCTCAAATAATAACGCGAAATTTGCGGGTCTCTAGTTATTAAATATACGTGTTCTGTTCCCGGCAATCTAATTGCAAATATAATTAAAGTTTGGCCCTGATACACAAACGTATTACGCATGGTCCTAGTGCTGTACACAAATATTATTCACAACAGTGTCAAGAATGTTACCTGCTCATTTATTTTCTCGAAGAGAAATAATAATCGAAGCAGTTTTTTTATGTCTGGCCCCTGTTTATTTTCAGCCCAGAGATAGAAGTTTTATTGCTGAAAAACTTACCACAGTTATATTAATATTGAACACAAATATGTTTCACGTAAGATTCATTAGAGAAAAAATCTGAGCAACTTGGTAAAATTACTGCCCTTAATTAGCGCCTTCTTTGTTTTCTTTATTTGATTAGCCGACTTCCGAAACTTTAGTTGTCTTATGTTGAGTTTTAGGATATTCACGAAAACGTATATTCACTAATACAGTTGTTTTATCAATTTTGCTTAGAACATTTACTTTAATACCTACAATTTTTTATCGAAAAATTTTAGCCAAATTTTTTATAGCACATCTTTTTGAGATATGTAAATAATCCAGACAACATGTTTCACATTTCACGATAACAAATCGATTTCCTTCAAAAGGAAGATGGTTTTAGAGTGCTAGTGGTAGTCTACATTCAAGTCATTAAAAATGTGACTTCTAATGTCAAGCTAAGTGATTTATTGGATAAGCTCTTTCTCTCTCTCGCTCTATCCCTCTGTCGATTTACTGCTAAATATATCTTTTAAGTGCCGCTAACAAGATAATATAGTGCTTTTTTCTCAAATTAGAATAATTTTACGTTTTACTTTCTCTGTAGCGTTCCGGTTTCCTCCATAAACACCGTCAACTTTATAAAGCATTGTTTATTTAAATTGTAAACACAGAGTTTGTATCTTTCAAAGCGTGTAATGTCTAATGTTGTTACAAAAATTTAGCCTTTCTCTTTGATGTGATTAAGTTAGGTGACTCATTAGATAAATTAATATTTTCAAGCGTAAAATTAAAATTGGATTGTTATTTATTATTGAGGAACACAGAATCAAAATAACTCCAGCTGCCTTATATTCTCAAAGTTCCCTAAAAATTTAAAATAAATAGCAATATTTAAATGCGTGTGCAATTAGTTATTCCGAAATTTAAATAATTTGCTATCTGTTTTAATATTTTATAAAAATACAATTAAATAAAAGTTAATATTACGAGAAAATCAGGTCTTAGTAGTTATCATTAAATTATTATTCTAAGATTGTCGTATTTCATTACGTTATGTCGGAAATACGAGTGTCATTTTTGTGATAAGTAAGTTAAATGGATAGTCAGTAAAATTTGAACGTATTTATTTTTTATGCAAACAAACGATTATGGGTCGTTATTCAGTTACTTGCATTTTTTAATCCATTTATCTCTCATAATTACCTAATTGTAAATAAAAGTTTCAATTTTCAACAGGAAACATTAATAAACACAGAAATATTTAAATTTGAAGGCAAATGCCAAATCAAGAGCGTGGCGTATTTTGGAACTAATCATCCTTCTTCGTATTTTTTTGTTTTCTTAAGTACAAGGTGATGTTATGTCAGAATGCCTGCACACGCATACTGTGCTGGTAAATGTGAAAATCGGACGTGTTTCTTAAGTTACGTAATCCCTTCGGCCATTTATTTAGCGATCTTTAATTAATTCATTGAATTAAAGAAAATATTGTATCCAAACTAATAGCTTAATACCCGATTTCAGAAAATATGCCATTTTCGGAAAATATATATTAGGCAATGTCAATTTAATGTAGTAACTTGTTGGATTGGAAAAGGGTAGTAAATAAAAAAATGTAATTTCCAGGTTACTTTCTGTTCTTACTTTGCCTTCAGCACTGCGAATTCTGAGAAATTTTCATCACTGTTATTTTAGGATTAGGTGTATATTAATAACTATAATTTATGTGCGTGGTCTAATCAGGGAGGGGGAGGGAAAATGGGAAAGAAGTGTCTTATATGTTAAACTTACTAGAAGCTTGCTTTAAAATTGGCCAAGCACATCAATGCTTGGTTCTGGATGTGAACCAGGAACCTCGTCCAAAGTTTACACGCCTTAAGGCCGCCGTCTACCTGGAACTTTTTCCCACGTTTAGGCCGAGAAGCGCGGGAGCGATAAGGGCGACACTGCCACGCGCATCAAGTACGTCATCGCCGCTAAGCGCAAGGCTCTGAACTGGCGTGCAGTGTTCTCGTCGTGCTGCGTGTACCTATGGGACTTTCAGCGGTGACCATATTATTTTATTAGTGGGAAGTCTTTAGGAAGGTTCAATGCATGCCCCCTATAGTAGTTTTGTATGTATCTGATGCGTGCATTTTGAGCTACAGCGCCTCGGAAAGGCCGTTTTTAGAGGTTTTGGAGTACTCTGAATTGATGTTTCTAACGTACGTGATATTTTAAAAGTACTTAACAGCTCTCGTCTGAAGTGTGTGTTCTTTTCGTAGATCAGCATGTTGGACGCACGCTTAATAGTTTCGTTAAAAAACGTGTATTACGAACACTCTGCAACGCAGTTCAAGCGCCAGGTAGACGGGCGCCTTAACTGAAGATAAGCATAAGCGATGCGTTTCGGTAATAACACGAATAAAGTGCTACTAGTATCACAAATGGGGTAGAGACTCTATAGACAGATATTTGTAGGAAAATTATTAAGTTTGCGTTAATTATTTAATTATTTTTTTTTTAACTAAAGCTAAGCGCCCTTTAGCGAAGCGATAGCTTCAAGACGAATGAGTGTGTTGGAAACAAATAAAAAAAAACCCACGCGCCGTTAATATTTTTCAGGCAACAGCGGTGCGAGCGGTTATCTCGCGAAGATTGTTTCGTCCCGTGCGATTTATTGCGCGACACAGCTCGCTTCCGCGTTGCGCGTTGAAACCGCGCGCGGAGAAAGTAATTTGATCCCGGACGTAGACTAATTGCATAGCACCGCTGTCATGCGGCGTTTGTTGCGGCGGGCTCTCTGCTCATCAGCATTCTTCTGCTTCGCCCGGAATGCGCGCATGATTCTGGTTTCCTCTTAAGCCCGTATGCCACGTTGCATGGAAGATTCCTTGGACGATTCCCCGCAAGCCTGCGTGGCCGCTTGTACGGATGGTTCTATGGAAGATTCGGCCACCTGCTGGCAGTTTTCATGGACGTTTTCGTGATTGGTCGCGTGCGATTTTCGATGGAAGGTTTCCTACAAGGTTGAAGTTTTAGCCAATCAGAGAGAGAGAGAGAAGAAGGTGGTAGAGTCATTTTTGCTTATTTTATTTTGAGAAAGAACGGAAGACTATTCAACACGAATAAATAGTAAATAAGAAAACTACGAAAATTTTTACTGGTTATATTGTGTGAAAATTAAGGTAGACATTCCTGTTTATTTAACATAAAAGTAGCAGTTATAAGAGCAAAACTCTGTGCTGAAGTCGTGAGTGGGAATTGTTCTTGAACCACAACTGCAGAAGTAAATAATTTAAAAAAATGCACTCGTCTTTACTTGCGCAGCAACAAGTATCGTTGGACAGGTTATTCCAAAGAACCCCCCATTGCAGCTTGCATGCAGGCTCGTGTAGCAGGTCTCGTGGAAGCTTCTGCCCGAGCCTGTGTGGGTTTAACAGCATGCACAGCTCAAAACTACAAGTGTTGCTAAAACATAAAAATTAAGCTGATTGCCCACTGTTAAGATTATAATTTTGTGGGTAGGTTACTATAGTTCATTAACGGTTACTTCCAACTTTTATGAAGCCCTGCTTAAGTTCTACTTTCAAGCTATTCCTCCGCCTCATGCAAAAAAAAAAGTATAACCAAGTCTAGAAAATTACAGCGCGCCACGTTCGTGCGCACTTACTTGAATACAATTTTGAAAGAAAAATATTTCTTACTAGGCATTACCAACACGTCCATTTTCTCCCAGTTTTTATTCATATTATTTATAAATTAAGTATAATCATTTATAGATAAATACAGTTAACATTTCAATTCAACCAGAAATAAGATACTTTTATGTAAAAAAAAAAGTATAAAAAGCTTGTGATAAATTGCATAATTAGGGTTAAAACCAAACGTGCCATACATGGAGTGATTTTTCAAAGTTTTGATAAAAAAAAAAGTGTGAATAAACCGCGAATAGACTATATATACTAAATATTACTGAAGTGGTTTTGAAAACTGTGTTTAGTAAGTTTTTCTCTTTGTTAGTAAGTTGTTCTCTGTGTCCTCAAAAAACTGTTAACATTGCTACGAGCTGTGTTACTGGCACGCAAAATAAATAAGTATATCAGAAGAGAACTATGTTCTATGTCAGTTCTGACCGTTCTAAGATAGCGTCAGTGTTGTTTTGGTAATGAAACCTTTCATTTTAGCTATTCTGACACATGAAAGCCATGCCGTTTGTTTTTGTTTAGTCAATTTGAACCAAAATGGTCTTCACAAACCCTTTACTATTCAGGGAATATTATTCTCTGCCTGCCACATAACTGTAAAACAGCGGCCTTTGTAGCTCAGACAGAGTATGGGCTGATGGCTGACGAATTCGACTAGACTGTTGTCTATTTTAGTTGCCATATATGAAATGCGTTTCTCCTCGTCTGGCGCTATAGCTGAACGTGTGTTTTAGTAGAGTAATTGTAGTATCTTGGTTGCATCGGAGCATCTGATTTTCTTTCACTGTTGTGGTATATTGTTTCTGTTGGCCTTAATTATTTTCTAATGGTGATCGTCAAGTGACTGTACGGAAGTTACGGGAAGAAAACATCTGAACACTTGATGTATGTTGTTCAATCGGTTGTACTTGTCATGGTTGATGAGCTAGTGAAAGTGCTTCGAGTTCATTTCATTAAGTATGTTAAGTAACTATCGGTTAACTGTTACATTACAACAAAATTTTGAACTGTATATTGCGGAAATATTGAACACATATTCCCGATTTACAGTAACATATTTCATTGTGTTATTTTCCTGGCTTCTAGATACAGGGATTGTGAATTTGCATTACATAATGTTTATTACTATTATGCTCCTTCAAATTTGTCAAACGCAGATAAAGAGAAAAATCAGCACGACGTGATGCACTACGAAAAGTGTTTTGTTTACACCGAAACGCAATAAGAAGCTGCTAAATGTGTCTAGCTATATTATCGAATGTTCGAGTCCGTTCACGTTAGAAGCACCTACACTACCAACGTTTCTTTCTTTGGTGAGTAGGAAACAAAAATAAATGAACATAAACAGATTTTTTTCATTATTCCCGGGAAACAAGTTATTGTATAATATTTACGTTAAGATATACATTGTAATGGCCAGAATTTTTGTTAGTCGGTACCATTTCAAAAATTTTTGAAAGCCTTGTCGGAACGGAATGTTTTGAAACTTGCTAAAATCAAGGGCTCCTGTCTTATCATCATATGTGTATAACCATGTGATGTAACCTACAAAAGTTATTTTTGAAAGATTTTTTTGTTTTTAAAAATTGGTTATTAAACTATGAAACGCACTACTGATACATACCACACAATGTTGTTGTTCAAAAGCTGAAATATGTTTTTCAGAAGCACGCCAAAAAGTATTTTTTCCAGATAGCAAGGACACTATAGGACTTTTAAAAGGACATATCACACGGTTCAAGGAATTGTAACAAGTGGAAAATTGTAAAATTGGCTGTAGAAATGTTTAACGGGAACGACTGAGCATTTTATTTTGCCGCGTGCTGTACATTCGTGCTTGTGGGCCCGCGTAAACGATTAAGTCTCTCTGCGAGTGCCAATCAGCCGGAAAGGTTCCTGTCGTGAATCTGAACTTGATTACCGCCTGGCACGGCCCCGGGGCTCTTTCAAACTTTGCCGTCGTTTAGCCGAACACAGAGAAAACGAGAGGGCACTGCTGGGCCTACGCGTACGCCATCTCTCTGCAATCGTAATCACTTATTGCTGGTACACTGTTCTACACTTCCTCCCGAGTTTGGATTCATTCGGGCCATTCTTTCTGGGTGTTGCATTTTTTCACAGACAATAGTTTAGAGCAAGTTTCCCACTTCCAGTACCTGGGTTGCGCCATCTCCCACAAGTGTGATGATTTGATTAATAAGGTCCATAAGTTGTTACATATTTGAGACACCATTTGCAAAATTCCACAAAAGAAAACTTGTGGGACCGCCCAGATAAATTTTTACAAAGTTATATTTTTAGGTTCAGAAATATCCACTATTTAGAATAAAGAACAACAAAAAATACAGGACCTGGAAATTAACGTTTTGAGATGTATTGACTGGTGCTCTAAAACAGATAAAATAATTAATTAAAAATGATATAAAATATTAATATTTATTATTTATTTCAAATAATATAGGGAGACGAGCAGAAATGGCTCGATCACATACAGAATAGGTAGGTTTCCTAAACCAGTTTTAAGCTATCATGATAGTGAGTGCCAGTATGCCTCGTGCAGAAGAAGAAAAACAACGCATTTCAAATAAGCAAGTTTGGTGGCTCCTCACTGACTGAGCTTCGTGTAACACAAAATCTAGTTATAAATTTACTGATAATATTTATACTTTCGTTGGAAGGATTTTGCATTAAATAGCGATGATTTTTTTTTTGTGCGACTTTTATCAATATCCTGCAGGCAAGCACCTGTTACATTTTTTCTTTCATTATGATCTTCGTAAATTGGTTGGCCACAGCCGGCGATTTGCATATTTATGGCCATGGAGAGATAATGTGTAGTACAAAAAATTTATTCACCGAAATATTCCCAGTACGTATTATTAACTTCAGGTAGTCTTTGATGTTATCTGTCTTAGCAGGGCCTAAAGTTTAAGTATAAACCTGAAATAAATCGTGAAGCTCGAAAACTGCTAATTCCAATACAGTTTTCATCCCACTTTGATAAAGAACTTGCTTCTCAGAACCAGCTCATAATAAAGTTTTTTTTAACATATTCAGGTTATTCCAGGCCGTTGAGAAAGGATATGTGATGACCTTGAAAGGCTTTCATTTGCATTCGTTGTGGTTGAATTCTCACATATCAAATCACCAACAGCGGAATATTATTACACGCGATAGAAACCAGCGAATTGAACTACGCGTCACTTCCTTTTCTTGTCGTTCCTCTTATGGCTGTATATAAATATTTTGACGTGACAACGTCTTATAATTCGATAGAGCCGGCTGCACGCACGAAAAAACATGACTCATGCGGCGTTACCTCGCTCTGAGGCGTTCCATGTAAGGCTTGAAGTGCAAGCGAGAGCGCGGAACGAGCGAAAAAAAAAAAATTGACATAATTGTATTTATGCGTACAAATAAATCTCACTTGATCAATTTCATTGTGATTTCCAATTACCTCCTTCTCTATATACATACAAATCTATTAAACAAATGAAATTAAAATTTTCTTTTGAAAAATGCTACCATTCCATCAGTATTTTCTTAAGACGTTGTCACGTTCAACTATCGTCAGTAAACCGACTTTACAGACAACCAATTTTTTTTTATATTTTATCATACCTTATATATCCTTGGAATTGAATCAAAGGGCAGCCTATTATGAGGTAAAAGTGAGGAAAATTAATTTTTGATAAAGTCAGTGGAATTATGGGAGACTTAATTTTTACATCATTCCAGCTAAATAAAAATATAGTACATCCAGTCTGCGATTGGCTACAGCTTACAATAATGATGTCCATATCCATCGCTTATTACTACCGTTTAATATTTACGTCAAATTTCAATTGAAAAGCAGTTAGATGTAATCGAAATTGCTTGTGAGCCAGGTGTCGAATTTCAAAGAAAATGTTGTATTGTGTTCCTCTGAATTGCAGGCACATATTAACTGAAATAAGAACTCGTGCGTAAATATTATGATTTTTATTGTTCGTTACAAAATGTGAAGTTTTCGTTATCACGATTAAAAACCTGTTAAAAAATTTTATTTATTGAGTTGGTACCTTCGTTTATTCACATTAATATCAATATCACTATACTGATCCTCAAAACAATCTCAAAATATGTATGAAGATTAACGACACTTGAAAGCTTTTAATAAAACTGTGCCTGCAATCTCTAAACGTACATTTTATAAATATTTTTACCAATTATTTTATTTTTACATTTATTTGATAGCATAAATACAAGCAACGCTAGATAAATTATATTTACCTTTCCACAGAAAGTTATTTTCACAAAATTAATTTACTGAGCACGTTTGTTTGGACGAGCTGATTTTACATAAAATATTTTTTTTCGTGGAATTTTTTTAATTATTATCATATACACTTGTAAGCAATTAGCACACCTTAAACGTAATGTTGTAGTAGTGACGGAAGGGCAATACTGTTATTGCGTGTTAACTCAGCCGCGACGTCAGAACACGATGACGGTTAACGGTGGTTTAACCACATGACAGACGCCAGCTATGGCGTGACAAGATAAGGAAAGATATTTCAGTGAGCGGTGTGTTTATTGCGACCTGAAAACACTTATTTATAGCAGTTTTTTTTTATAGTTCAAGTGTGACGCGAATATCAGTTGGTTGCGTATTTATAACTCACTGTAGGATTTCAGTAAGTCGTGACTTAACAGTGACGTGTTTCATTGCCCAGTACCGCTTAGTTGCGTCAAACGATCGTTACACGCGGGCCTATCACGGATAATATCATGACTTGTAACCCCATAGTGCTGTAACTCATCTTCGGTTATTTAAGTTGGTGTTGAATGAAGGCCTGCTACGTATCAGGCGGAACCCAGATATGCGTCTTTGCAAAATAAATAAGTTATAAAGAAAATTTTTACAGGGAAAACATTTGGCAGTCATCCAGGTGTACAGTTGTTACTTCCAACTTTTCTAAAGCCCTGCTAAAGTTCTACTTTCAGGCAATTCTTCCGCCTAAGGCAAACACAGCTTAACCAAGTCTAGAAAATTACACCAAAGGGGCAACGCACCATGCTCGTGCGCACTCAAGTTTAATAATGTTTTGCATGAGAACTATTTCTTACTAGGCATTGCCAACACACCTATTTTATCTCTGTTTTTATTTATATTAACTGTAAATGCAATATTACATTTTATAGACGGAATAAAAGGAAAAGTTAAATTTAACTAAAAATAAGGTAGATTTATGTTGACAGAAGTATAAAACGATTGTGATACTTGACATATTTAGGTAACAACCAAATGCGTCATACCCGGGGTAGTTTTTCAAAGGTTGAATTCAAAAAGAGTGGAGACGCCGTGAAACAGACTTTATTACGGTAATGCGTCACTCCCAGTAGTTCGTATTCTTTCACGCGTTACACTTCATCTGTATGCACCTCAAAAGATATTGCTTGAGGTTTTGGCCGTGCTCGCTTTAATTTTAAAGGGAACCTACAGCAAACATTTTAAACGCTTCAAGAGGCCCTCCCAAGGTTCCATATGCATTCCGTAGAGCTGAGTTCCTTGCAAATTAGATACAAAATAGTGGGTTGTTATTACACGCAATGAAAATCAGTGGATTAAACTACAGACGCCACTTTATACTTTTTTCCTTAAGGCTCAGCTTCGCCTCTTTTGCAGAAATTCTTCGTTTTCGCGTCATAATTTCAGATTCAAAGTAATTACTGATAATGTACGATTATCGGAAATTTACGTTTTACGAGTTGTTGAATATATTTGTGCATAATTTTAATTGTAGTTTATCTGATTGTTGTAAAAAGTCAGGACATAATTGTATTCTGCCAACAAGTTCCTACCATTTTTCAAGCAGGAAATAACACTCAGTGAAAATTAGATACAAAAGTATTAAACAAATAGTTAATTGTACATTTTCTATAATCAAACATTTCCAATAATACCTCTGAAACGGATATTATGGCACGGAAACAGAAGAATCTCTGCATAGTAGGTAAAGCCGAACCTTGAGGAAACTGCGCATAAATGCCGTAAAAATAAAGTTATTAATAATTTTCTCTATTTTCCTTCGATTATATTTAAATGGATGAAAGTGAAAGTTGGCAACTGTAGATAATTGATTTTTTTTTGTTTCCTTTCCTGGAACGAATTTCCAATAACATACATTTACTGATTTACGCGCAAACCCTGATTTTACAGATAATATTTTACTAGGAAATCCCCTTAACTGGTTTTCAATAATTATAAAGCCGAATTTCACCAAGTATTATTTGCTGTGAGCAAAATAACGAAAACTTACTGCCGTCAAGTGCGGGACACTAATAATATTACGGTAGGCCTAGTTGGCATATTCCCAGAAGTATCTCACCCGAACTTTGACTAATACCTTGTAAACTTTACTCTTTGCCTGGAGGCGAAGCGAGTTCATATTTGCACCATTTTTTTCCAAAGGCCGCAGGTGTTTTGCTGGAAGATGTACTATAGAAATGCGACCGGCCCAGCTAATTGGTTAACAAAATCATCACTTCTTCCCTTGACTTAAATACGGGTACAAGTTCTTGTAGACTCCAGTATCTAAAGCAATTAATTTCCGATGCCATGAAGGATTCACCTGCATCGCCAAAGCTGTTGTAATAACTTGATCGAAATGAAACTGAGGGTTAACATATCACCACATTACCGCAGAACCTCGGCAACTTGACCTAATGTGGGCTATGACGATGTCGAGTTCGTGAAATTTCGAGTTTTATGGAATCAAAAGCGAATATGTAGTTAATAACTTACTACTTGAAGCAAAGTATCATATATTTACACAAAATACGAAATAGGACGTAACATGAAATATAAAATTCTGACTAGAAAATATAAAGTTATTTAATACAATATTATTTTCAACAATGGTGTAAATAGCTAAACTAACTACCAGTTGGCCTGCTTAGCATAGGGATAAGGTGAGTTATTCGCAACTTGCGCCTCTTACGGAGAACACGGACTTGGATTATCACGTATGCCATTTAACCCGTACGGCCTGTAAAACTGGCGAGTTTTACGGTATGTCGAGTTACCAAAGTGTCGAGTTTCCAAGGTGCTGCTGTAATTATGATAAATGTTTCTTATAAATAATATTTTTAATAGTTCAAANCGAGTTTTACGGTCTGTCGAGTTACCAAAGTGTCGAGTTTCCAAGGTGCTGCTGTAATTATGATAAATGTTTCTTATAAATAATATTTTTAATAGTTCAAATTCTGTTCTCGATTTTATGTTTCGGTAATCACGCACTGCGAGGCCTTAAAGAGTTCCGTCTGCCTGGCTCCTGAACTGCGTCGAAGAGTTTTTGAAATCCTGGTTTCTTTGACGAAACTATTAAACGTGCCCTCGGTGTGTTTACCTGCGAAAAGACATCATACCCCAGACGAGGAAGGAATGCTACCTTAAAGATACCACGCATGCTGTAAATATCTACTTTCAAGCCCTTCAATAGAGTTAAAAACTGCTTTTTCAGACTGCCGTTTCTTGAAACACGCTAGCCGGACACGAGCCGAACTACGATAGGAGCCTGCACTGAACTTTGCTACAGGCTTTCCGTCAGTAAAGTGATAGGCTCACAGTGGAAAGTGCCATAGGTAGACGCGGCACTACGAGAACACTGCACGCCAGTTCAGAGCCCTGCGCGTAGCGGCGACGGCGCTCTTGTAGCGCGTGCCAGTGTAGCCCTTATAGCATTCGCGTTTCTCGGCCAGAAAAGGAGAAAAACGATGCAGGTAGACCGGGCCCTTTACGATTGCAAGTAGCGGGATCCAGAAAACTAAAGGTATGCTGGTTAAAATTCCTAACAGTTAAGATTTATAGCAAATAATTTAATCGATTGGATAGTAAAGTTTCACGTGCATTCTCAACTGTATAAATTATGTTGCTTGCTTTCTCGATAATTCGATTCTGTTCAGCACGAGCAAGCGTGTAAAATTGGGCGGCTCTTGCCATCGAGGTCTTGAGACACGATGGGAGTAAAGCGAGGTGCTACACCACCGCAGCCCCCAGTATCTGAGAAAGGCGACCAACGTGACCCCATAAAGGTCAGGTGATCTCCCTGACCAGGTGATCAAGAAGAGGGTAAAGCCAGGCGATCCTCTGGTTACTGGTGTCCTAACCATCAGGAAATAAGTACCTACGTCCAGCAGTTGGCACCTATATACGACTACTGGGAGTTGTTGGTCTCCAAAATACTCAATTGGGACCCAAAATCTGAATTTTACTGTACCAACCATTATAAAAATCACTGCCAGTTAACTGTATAGACGCTACCATACGCACTAGAACGCAGGCTCTGAGTTCAGTTGACAGCAAATTAAGAAAAACAGTTAGAAATCTTGTCGTTGTACCGCTAGTGTAATGTTTAAATTGATGGCAAATCTAGTTAGTCTTTCTACTTTATACATATTAGAGTTCGAAATGACAAAATAGTAACGCTTTTAAGTTCCTAAAAATTTGAGGTTTTCACTCGACTGACCTATGTAAATGTTACATATATGGCGGAAGGATACAAAACCATACGAAAAGTAGATCTTAAGCAGTGCTTTTAAAAGAACTCAATAACCGTGAACAGTCTATACTAGCAACATTATGTTCTGTTAATTTAATACAGTTATAATTGTTGCGGGAGCAATTCAGGTATGCTAAAGTAATTCTGCTTAAGAAGCTATCTGTCCTGTATTAGGGGCAGATTACCCTGTTGTAGGAACCGTAGTCGTCAATATGGGGTAGAGTGCGCGTGCCAGTTGCGCAGTAAACACTATTTATTTTCCACCGTGTAACTGCTGTTCTTTCTACAGAACTGTCAACATTTCGTAGCTTCAACTAAGGTTAAAACACTCTCTACATAAAAAAAATTGTTTTATATGGGAGTACAATACTTTTAACAAAGTTGTAACGCAAATAAGTCACAAAAATGTGATTTTTTTTATTTTGTAAAACGTGGGTTTGTTCAAAAACCAAACTTGATTTTGACAGTTGGTATTATAATTCTAGATCCAATATTGAAGACGTGCACAGAAGACGAAAATCAGTCGATGGTCGGAAATACAGGTATAGTTGCAGGTACAATTACAAACGGGGCCAGAAATAAGAGTTATGTAAGCTTTACTATCTGGGTTAGCAATATTTAGTAGGTACGAACTTCCAGTATGATGGTTCTCCATACAACGGTGTCCCAAATTAATGTTTACAGTCTTTGAACGTGAATAACAAAAAAAAAACTAATACAGACAATCTGAAGGGACTGCTTGTATCTGACGCTACAAGGACAACTTTGGTGTGCCTGAATGTTAATAATAGTTACAAATGTTCAAAATATCCATATCAGCAGCAAGACATCTTCTGCAACGCTGTAGAACAGAACGGCGAACAGTAGCTAGGGTTTCCATGGGAGTGAATTCACAGGCGGTCACAATCGCATCTCTTCTAGCATCCAGAGTCTGTGGCTTTGTGACGTGCATAGTGTTCTTCTGAGTTCCCAGCAAATATATATCTAACGGCATTATATCTGCAGGTCCGGGTGGATACTCAACTCTCCCTCGTCGGCTTATCCACCTCCCAACAGATGTTTCATCCAGGAGCGAATGTACGTCTTGGTGGTAAGGTGGCGGCACTGACATGCCGGAAAAGGCAATCGTCGTCTTGGTAGAGTTGGCGAAAAATGTTTTCCTGCAACGTGGTGTGGTAACTTTCACCTGTCACCTTTCCATCGACGGAGAATGGCCCCACAAGTCCTCTGGTAGACACACCGCACCACACTATTAACACTTGTTCTACTACATCGCGCGTACACACAGTTTTGGCGGGGCTGACAGTTCCAGTCAATTTCAAATGTTGCCTCGTCGAACCAAACACTCACGCTAGTCAAATGTTCGTCGTCGTTGCACATGTTCACAACACATTCACGAAACTTGACACGCCTACTGGGGTCGTCTTCTTTCAGAGCTTGAAGTCGCGTGTGAATGTAGGGCATCCGCTTTACTTGCTTTAAAATGCTATGGATACTTGATTTACTGGCACCTGACTCACACGCAGCTTGCCATAGAAATACGGATATGTTTTTTTTCTTCTAAGTCTCACTCTAATTGCTGCAAAACAAAAGAAATTTTTTTTCAATTTCCACCAATTGAAACAATGCTCTTTCAGTAAGATTTTTTTTCTCCATAAGTTGATTTCAGAAACGTTCCATTCAAATTAAACGAGTTATATCTGATGAGGATTTTTCTTATTGCTCGCTACGTATAGAGGCCATTCACAGTTACTTCCAAATTTTCTGAAGTCCTGCTACAGTTCTATTTTCAAGCTTTTTCTCCACCTCATGCAAACAAAGCGTAACTGTGTCTAGAAAATTAAACTAAAAGGACAGCGCACCGTATTCATGGGCACTCAGTGTAATAATATTTTGCATAAGAACTATTTCTTACTGTAGGCATTACCAACACACCTATTTTCTGCCTATTTTATTTCATTATAATTATTCATGAAATATTTTAATTTATAAATAAAATATAAGAAAAAGTTTAATTTTACAAAAAAATAAGAGGTTTTTATGTTTAAATAACAGTATAAAACGCTTGCGATACACGACATATTGAGGAAACAACCAAACATATCAAAGGTTTGATTTTAAAATGTGAAGAAACCGCGAATAGAGTATATATCGCAACTCCAGGCTACTTCCATTCATAACGAATTTGGACATGTTCAGATTTCTAGAATTCTACTGCTTAGGTTGTTATTCCCTTCTGCAGTATGAAGGTGAAAAGAAGATAAAACGCACAGTCCTGAATCCGGGAAGGAAATGTGTCACACCTAAAAAATACTCGGGCCAGCCCTTAACGGAACCCAGGCATTCTGATGACTCACCCCTGGTAACCTAGTAACCTGATAACCTTTCCTATTTCATTGAATTAACTTGTTCAAAGAAATTTGTCTTCTTTTTGAAGTTAGTTTCTAGTTAAGAAGTTGCTTGTATGAACTGAGGTAAAAATTATATTGACTATGCTGAAGATTTTGAGGGTTGTCTGTTAAGTTGGCACATAGAGAGGAAGGTTTGTTTCAGCCAACAAAATACGCATTTTGTATACCACCAAATAAACAAGTAAAATTGATTATCTAAAATATTTCGTGCACAAGCAGAGTTTTTCGACTCTGTGAAGAACTTTCATCAATTCATAAGTATATTTCGTTGTATATAAAAATTCAATTTTTTTGCACTGCAAATTTCAATTACCCAACAAATTATTTTGTAGCATAAACTATGTATTTATTTGATCACATATATGCAAGTATTTTGTTGACGTAAACAAACATTTTTCTAATTGCACTATGGCAAAAACTGATATTCATTAATTTATTTATTGGCAGCCATACACTGATTTTTACGCAGTAACCAACAGTTTTCGCCCCAGTTATGTGCTGTTATCACCACAAGCATTAAAGCTTGGAGAATGTATCAATAGTTTGTGCAATGCATATCATAATGGCTACCTGCTGAATCGATTGCTTTGTTTGCTAATGTCAGCTAGATGAATATACATCGTACGTGACTCAAAGCTCAAAAGTCCTGTTCGGTAAAGCAAGCATATACTAGTTTTTTTTTTTTTTTTGTACCTGAAATTTTATAGATTGTGATATTGAGAGACGAAAACTATCATGTAGTCGTTTACATTGAAAAACTTTTACGTTCTTTCCCGAAAATAAATTGTCGCCTGGCCAATTCAGACTATATGTGGTTTCCCACAGGATTAGTTGGTTCGGCCAATCCTTTGGAGCAACAGCAAACATTGTTTGTACAGAACTTTATATCGGATATTATCGTACTGATATGAGGCACTTCAATGGGAGGCAGTCTTGTCAGTGCTAAGTACAATAAATTAAAGGAAAAGGCATGTTTACGATAGCTACGAAACTCCATACATCAATACGTATGAGCACCTGTTCAGTTCTCAGATCTGATAACACCGCAGGCTACGTACCCCAGTTTATTTTCAAGGTTTTCTTTTATTTGATTAGTAAACATTCGCACAAGAAAAATAATTTTAAAAACAGCTAACCCGTTAAATGTGCGTCACAATCTGTCCCTACGAATATTCAGATTGGAAGAAATTTACATGAAGACTGACATTTTTTTCTTCACCACACACTCTTAGTAGATAAACAAAACCTCTTCTTGTCTATACACTTTGTCTAGATGTAAAACATCAAATAACACATTACCGCTGTCATTCATTAAATACCACGTGTAGAGAGATACACGTGACTATTTGAAACAGAGAGTACAACGTTTTAAAAACTAATAAAATAAGTTTTATTCCACTAAGAAAATACATTCTGACGATAATAGTATTTTATCTAGAATCAAATATAAAATTTATTTTGCAATATCATACATAAAATTTTAGTTTTTGGTTTGCTTAAAATATTTAACTTTTGCATTCACATGAGTTTTCCGAAACAGAAGGTATTCAAATGCTGTCAAAGGCATGTCCCAAGCAAATTTAAAAAAATTGTGCTTCCTTCCGTATAAATTGTCAATCTCTGCCTGAATTTAAATCACATTTGAAATAAAATCTACACGAGTTAAGACCTAAATCGGCATTCCGTAAACAAGTGTTTAAGTATATTATTTTTAATAATTGAACTTTGATAAATATAAGTGCTAACTTATTGTTTTTATTGTTTCCCACTTTTGTACAATACGTTTATCCTAAAAAAAAAATTGTGTGTATGTTATGTGCGTACGTATGTGACATATATAATGAACCAATATCATGCAATTATTGCTGCAGTACAATTTGAGCTTGAGATCTCCAGTGTAGCAGGCCAACTTAACATTCAGCTCAAATGTTTGTAAACCTTTATATGATTCAATGACGTAACATAAAGTAAATGTCTTATGCTGTTGTGTGCTTTGCGTGACTTATTTTCAGTTATTAGGTAAATTTAACTTCAGTGCCAGTGTTTCAGCTCTGTGCACGTTATTGCGGTAAACTATTCGATATGTATCCGAATGAATAAAGATCATCCCTCGGAAATTTGACGTGTGTAAAAAAATCACAGGAATGGGGAATTTCAAACAGCATTAAAGTTTGGTCTGTACAGGCATTTAGCAGATTTGTCTGGCACTGTCGACCCAATATACTTTGAAACACAAGGAAATATTGCTCCTGCTCTGTGAATTTTCCCACTTAGACCAATGTCATAACTAGTTAGGTAATCTGCGTGTTTACTGTTCATACAGTGTTTCCTTTTAATTTGTGAATCAAATCTCATAGAATGCTAGTGCAATGGTTTCCGCTGACAAGAGTTTTAATAATTCGGAGAGTGGTAAAATGCCTCGTTTTTAATTATACGAAAATACGTTTAAGTATGATTGATATTCAGTTTATAGGATAGGTTTAATTGTTAATAACGTATGGTTGTTTCACGTAGGTGACAAAGCAGGCAGAAACGACAGGCCGTTCTTTACAAAATACAGTAAGTACATGTAACATTACATTCAACATATACTCTGGAATTGTTAAAACGAATATCGGTGTTTTTAACTACAACAAAGTAGTAAATTTTCTTACGTAAAAGTAAACGTGTATCCATGGATGTATGCATGTATATATGTATGGATGTATGCATGTATGGATGCACGGATGTATGGATATATTGATGTATACATATATGCATGTATATATGTATGGATGTATGCATGTATGGATGTATGCATGTATGGATGTATGCATATATGGATGTTTGCATGTATGGATGTTTGCATGTATGGATGTTTGCTTGTATGGATGTATACATGTATGGATGTATACATGTATGGATGTATACGTGTATGGATGTATACATGTATGGATGTATACATGTATGGATTTATGTATGTATGGATTGATGTATGTATGGATGTATGCATATATTGATGTATGCAAATATTGATGCATGCATATATGGATGTATGCATATATGTATGTGTGGATTTATGCATGTGTGGATGTATACATGCATGTATGGGTGTTTGGATGTATGCATATATGGATGTATGCGTATACGGTTGTGTGGATGCATCCATGGATGCATCGACGTACGAATGTATGGATATATGCATGCATGGATGTATGAATGTATGGATGTATGTATGCATACATGGATGTATGCATGCATGGATGTATGTATGCATGGATGTATGCATGCATGGATGTATGCATGTATGGATGTATGTGTGCATGGATGTATGCATGTATGGATGTATGTGTGCATGGATGTATGCATGTATGAATGTATGTATGTATGCATGGATGTATGCATGTGTGCATGTATGGGTGTATGATTGTATGGATGCATGGATGTATGGATGTATTTATGCTTTTTTGTTGGGGAAGGAACAAGGGGGAAATATATGTGTGTGAGTATGAATAAAATACTTACGTCTGTATTAATTTAGAACTGGACCTGAAAATTGAATGAACTATTGAAATGTGTGTAAGAGTATTTGCCAGACGCCTTCGCCTTTCTCCTTGCAATCTGATAACTAACTCTCGCGTGTGACGACTCAGAGGATACGTCCATGGAAAGAAAACTTACCAACTTCCAAATGTGTAGCTTTTAAACGCCAGAACATATAGGAAGCGAGACACATGAAAGCAATAAAACCCTTAATAATTTAAAACAGGAAATCACTCAAAAATAACATTACACTCATGAGAATTCATACTCTTTGTATGAATTCAACCAATATAATATGCTAACTACTGATGACACTACATTAACCATTAACATAACACATATTAACTGAAAAAATCAGGTTTATCAAATGAAATCTTACGTAGTTGCAATTGAAAAATTAGAAATCACTGTGGAAATTAAAATTAATATCAATCTGAAATTAGATAAAATTGTACTCTAACTGAATCAGACAAATTATAATTTTAATTTCAATTTGACTATCGCTTTTATTTTATGAACCATATTAAATTTCAAATTACGTGACCACATAACTGATACTGGAGTTCCTGTCTTCAATAAAATAAAATTATCAGAGGTTACAATTAAGATGCCGGAAATTAATACACCTCGTTTAGCGTGCATAATATAATTAAAATCTCAGACCTCTCGAAAGTCCTAGGTAGATAATACTGTAAAGCTTCCAAATAAATATTGGTAATAAATTCCATAAATAATTTAACTCTTGATGAGAGACAGGAAAATTCGTGAATGTATGATGACAAGATGGTAGCATAAGTCTTTAGGAATACTCATCCTTCCGAAGTGGAGTCAGCAGCATCGGTTGAATTAAAACCCACATAAAATCTCAAATCTGGCGTTTCAGGACTCTTGCCTGTCCACGCACATTTATAGAACGTTGAGGCGCCTCTCAGCATCTCTACTAAGCTTAAGCTGTGCAGTCTTGGCAAAATTTACTGAAACATCGTTGTACAAGAATTACGGTGGACTGCCTTCCATCGTGTCTGATTTGAGAGTCCCGGGGTTCACAAACGAAGACAATGACCCGGAAAAATATCTAAGAATAAGTCATATCGTGTTATCACAAACTTAGATCAAAAATAGTAAAAATTCATTTCTCTGAGGTGCAAAAATAAACTTACAAACATACATTTTTAAAATAGGCTGCTGCAAAGTGAAAATAAAATTACATTGTAAAATTACAATACTTAAGTAAATAAAATTACAAATAAATTTAATAGAGGTTGTCTTAAAGATACAATTCTGTCCAAACTAAATGAAACGTAATTAAACAATACAAATGTGATCAAATTTAATTATACTGACTAAGTTCAGTTGTAAATAAACGTGTGGGAGGATACTGTCTCACCACAGCAGCATGTATGGATGAATGCATACATGTATGTATTTGTAGCTGTATATGTCCCCACTGTTATTAAATAACAGCATCTTAACATTTATCCAGCTAAAAAAATTATTATTTTGTCATTTAAGTCTTAAATCCCTGTGAAAAAAATCGCTTTTTGAAGTAAAATAATTGAATGTTACAATTGTGTTGTGGTTGAAAATGTTTTACAATTACCTGTACTTACCCTGTGTTAACTTAACATTTAACTCATCTCTCACACAGAAGGAAGTATCTCTAGTATGGGGGTTATGCGACCTATAGGCTGTCCACGATAAACTGAACACTTTTTGAGAGCTCTGCTGAAGAACTACTTGTAGGGACGTTGTATATTCTTCCACAGCATGTAAAATTATAATTGCCATGGGCTTGATCACTTAATTCATGCGTCGGTCGAGTAAAACTGCGAAATAATTATAAAAGTAAATATTTTATAAATTTGCATATTACATTTTTATGCATTCGAAAAACCGGAAACGAAATAAATCACTTCCGTACTCGCGAATGTTTACCTGGCGCTTTTAATTCAGCGTTAAGACATGGAACTACTTTCCCTCCGTCATTACCAACCCCACACGCAGCATACCACTCAGTGAGCCCATTAAAATACACCGGTGAGCCAAAAAAAACTGGTATAGGCGTGCGTATGGAAATAACAGAGGTATGGAACCAATCAGAGTAACGCGACGCGGTCGGCAGCGCCTATATAAGACAACAAGCGTCTGGTAAAGTTTCTAGATCGGTTACTGCTGTTACAAAGTCAGGTTATCAAGATTTAAGTGAGTTTGAACGTGGTGTTATAGTCGGCGCACGAGAGATGGGACATAGCATCTCCGAGGTAGCGATAAAATTTGGATTTTCGCGTACGGCCATTTTACGAGTGTACTGTGAATATCGGGAATCCGGTAAAACATCAAATGTTCGACATCGCTGCGGCCGGAAAAATATCGTGAACGAACGGGACAAACGACGACTGACTAGAATCATTAAACGTGACAGACGTGCAACCCTTTCCAATTGTATTGGGTTGATGGACGAGTACGGGTATGAAGATATCCTCATGAATCCATGGACCCAACATGTCAACAGGGGACTGTTCAAGCTGGTGGAGGGTATGTCATGGTATGAGGCGTGTGCGATTGGCGTGAAATCGGACCCCTGATACGTCTAGATTCGACTCTGACAGGTGACAGATACGTTAGCATCCTGTCCGATCACTTGCACCCATTCATGTCCATTGTACATTCCGACGGACGTGGACAATTCCAGCAGGACAATGCGACACCCCACACGTCGAGAGTTGCTACCGAGTGGGTCCAGGAACACTCTTCTGACTTTAGACACTTCCACTGGCCACCTAAATCACCAGACATGAACATTATTGAGCATATCTGGGATGCTTTGCAACGTGCTGTTCAAAAGAGATCTTTGTCTCCTGCATACCTTCAGACTTTAGTCGAGTCCATGCCACGTCGTCTTGCGGCACTTCTGCGTGCTCGCGGGGGCCCTACACGATATTAGGCAGGTGTGCCAGTTTTTTTTGGCTCTTTCAGTGTAAATCAGGCTGAATCGCGTATCGTCTCAGTTCTTCGTCTTATGCGACAGCATTTAAGACTGTGAATGTACATGTGTGCGAGATTGATGAAATAAAAAAGGTCGTAAAATCCTGCATAGGAAAAATATGCGAACAGGGAGAAACATACAAAGAACGCGGATTGGGGTGGGGGTTGTGTCAAACGGTAACCACCTACAACTCCGAATCAACAACCTGGAACCTCTAGGTCAAGTGGAAAGAAGCCATAATCAACCCGAAAAATACCAGCGGCCACGTGTGTTTCAAGTGGATCCCTGGGAACCAAATTTGATTATAGTGGTTTGGAGTTCTCTGCAACTCTGCTGTAACGGTAAATGTGTACTCGCTCACCAACAAGGAGAAGGTCGTCCCCGTACGAGTGGTGAAAGAGGAGAAGTCCGAACGTTTTGACCTGCTACTGTTGACTACTGAGGGAAATGCTCACTATAGCTACATCAAAAATTTTTCAAGACTGGTGAGCTCACAATTGACAGCCCACGGCCACAATATCCACGTATGTAAGCAGTGCTTTACATTTGACCATGATTTACTGACAGGGCAGTAGTGTTTAGAAGAACACGTGAAATACTGCAAGGAAAATGCCCCACTGCGTGCTGGAAGGCCGCAGTCAGGGCAAGGTGGGACTTTTTGAAAGTCAAGAACGACCATCACATGAATAAATTGCCGATCGTTGTCTATGCAGACTTCAAAGCCTTGCTCAAGCCAGTGCACATCTGTGAACCCGAACCCACCCACTCATACACGTGCACCTACCAGAAGCACGAGGCGTACAGCTATTGTATATACGCGCAAGTCGAAAATACTGTTAACTCCTGAATCGTACACCTCGTCACTGCCTAAACAACCAGTGACGTGTAGGGGGCTGGATGCGGAAAAGCACTTCATGGGAGCAATAGTGGATATTGGCAATGCGATCAAAGATATTTACGCCACCTCAAAGTAAATACAGCTTTATAATTCGTGCATTGCAAGTTGCATATCACGAAGGCAAACGGAATTGGCCCCGCCATGCGGCAACCGCTTGTACATAAGCCACCATGACAATACGTGCAGCCCTACATCGCCAATACTGCTGTTTGTTGTTGGAAGTAAAATGCAATCACTTCTTGCAGCCTTTACTACTAAATTGCTAATCTCCCATTGTGTTTTGACACACGTGTAATAACAGACAACAACTAAGTACCTCGTGTTTATCAGGTCCTATGTGCAGGCGCTCTCCGCATGGCGCGTCAGTTCCGTTCGCCTTCGTGGTATGCAACTTGCTGTGCACGCCGGTGCATGAAGTTGCGGACACCCTGCGTTTTTTTGCTAACTTCAATTTCGATTTAGATATACACTGAAGAGCCAAAAAAAAAAAAAAAAACTGGTATAGGCGTGCGTATGCAAATAACAGAGGTATGGAACCAATCAGAGTAACGCGATGCGTTCGGCAGCTAGATCAGTTACTCCTGCTACAATGGCAGGTTATCAAGATTTAAGTGAGTTTGAACGTGGTGTTATAGTCGGCGCACGAGAGATGGGACATAGCATCTCCGAGGTAGCAATATCATTTGGATGTTCGCGTACGACCATTTCACTAGTGTACCGTGAATATCGGGAATCCGGTGAAACATCACATCTTCGACATCGCTGGGGCCGGAAAAAAGATCGTGAAAGAACGGAACAAACGACGACTGACGAGAATCATTAAACGTGACAGACGTGCAACCCTTTCTCAAATTGGTGCAGATTGGATTTGTGGACTGCCCTGCAGGATTCATGGTGTGAATTTCCTCCTGCATACCTTCAGACATTAATGGAGTCAATGTGACGTCGTCTTGCGGCACTTCTGCATGCTCGGGGGGCCCTACACGATATTAGGCAGGTGTACCAGTTTTTTTGGCTCTTCGGTGTACTAGATGAATTTTCGGAACATTTTACTACTAAGATTTCTTGTTTATATTAGAACCGTAGATGCCATGGTTTGAATTTCGACATTTAGTTTTAAAACACCTTATATTGTGCATTACATTACTCTAAAGCAGGCAATCAATCACGGGCTCAAGAAAAGACACATATTAATCCCTCCATTTTACCAGAAAGGTTGTCAATAATAAGTTTTAAATTATTAAGTAACCCTCAATCGTCANACATATTAATCCCTCCATTTTACCAGAAAGGTTGTCAATAATAAGTTTTAAATTATTAAGTAACCCTCAATCGTCATAAAAATTTTGTAATTGCTGTAAACTCAAACGAATTTTATTATTTTCTGAAGTAGTTTTCCTCTTAGTACTTGTTATAATTTACATGTCTTTCAGCAGCACTAATACCGCTGTACTTCAGCCAGTGTTAACATTCTGTCCCTCCCTCCTCCTTTTTCCATGAAATTTCTGGCTACGCCACTGGCTGCCAGAATTACCCTAAAGCTTGGTTAACAATTGAAAGTATAACAGTAACCACAGATATATGCTTAAGAACTGACCGTCATGTTTTCGAAAAACTGTGCATAACAGGTTGTGTACGTGAGAGTTCCTGACATACTGTACAAAGGCAATAGTTTTGTTTCATTTCGTATGCATGCAACGACAATCAAAGCAGGGTATAAAATTTTCAACGTGGTTGCTCATTATAATGGAAGAAAGGTTATGCTGCATAAACTAATAAATTTCGCAGTTGTGAATTTAGAGAAAAGGATAGGCGACAGTGTACTAGTAAAACATTTTATGAGTTACCCACATCTTCAACAATAAATTTAAAAACAATTTTTTTAAATTACTGTCCAGTTAATAAAATCCATTTTATTTGTTTGAATACAACCAAAACATTAAAATAATTTCCTCCAAAACAAACTGACGTCAGACCGAGTCGCAAAATTTCACGTCTTTGAAGCTACATATTCGTTGACCATATTGTGACACCCAAAACATTGGAAATGTTGAGGCAGGTCGTTATATTTTATGCATATAAAATGTGGAATTTCTTAAACAAATAACAACTAATGAAGCTAAACTTTCAGGCTAAATTTCAACATGCTCTGATACAATAGTTTCATTTTAATTTTGGCATGTTACAATGTTTTGGGTGTCGCAATATGGCGGACAGGCTTCGTCATTTTATCATGCACATCCACAGACAAGACCACTCCTTGAGTTACCCCAGAACTTGTTTACGCTAGACTACATTTTGTTACAAGCAGGGATTTTTTTTCTCAAAGATTAGTTTCCCAAGCGTTGGCACGCAGTCCGCACGTCGACAATGCCCGGCTGCCGACAGCGAGGTAGAAAGCCTCGGGCTTATCCTCGAAGGATCAGGCAGTCTTTCCTTAAGGCTGTCGCGGTATCTGCGACGCGCACGTGGGTATGCTTCTTTGTCCCGCCGCTGGCGGCGCGCTCGGCGCTGAGGGGAAGCAGCGCAGGGTTTGAAGGGGTGGAAGGAGGTAAGACAGGGAGATGGAGGGGTGGTCTGCCACAGCCGTAGGTGAGAGCCGTTCGCAACCCCCTGAAGGCCCACGAGCCCTCCCTACCTCGTGCGCATGAACGCGGTCTCGCGGGTAACCCACAACAACGCAGTGGCCCGCCTCCGCATTCCC
>NQII01000088.1:877068-918843 GCA_002778355.1 Clitarchus hookeri
CCAACCACCGACCGGTAACTAAAATGAATTCCGCAATGGGAAAAAAAAGAAACCTTTAAGGTTGTTGCCTGGTTCAGAATTTGGCATAGGGAAATACAAGTTAACAAAATTCTGTTTTTTTTTTTTAAGCCAATTTTGAATATATAAACCTGAAACAAAAACCTAAGTGTGACAAATGAAATTCTCAAGCTCTGTATCTAGGCAAATATAACAATTTGTTTTCAGTGATTTTGTATTTAATTATTAAGTTTTCACATTTTTCCAGTAAACGGTCTATACACATATGTTACAAAAGGCTTCAATTGCAAAGAAACGCGTATTTTTCTGCTCATAAATGTCTCGGGTGGTATATATCTATCTTTTTTTTTTTCAAGAACGCCAAAAAAAAACGAATTTCATCTATATGTATTTCCCTAGGTATACCAAATTCTCAACCAGGCAACAGCCTTAATGTGGCTGATAATTATGTAAGCTGTAAAAAAAAACATTGCACTGAGGGAAGAGCCAACGAAATATTTGTGTGTACAGGTTCAAAAATATATTCAGTTGCCCTAACAAAATATTTTGTTGAGTTGACAAAACTTGAAAAGCAACTAATTTAATGTTTGTTCATCTAACCAAATACACGTTTGCATAAACAAACCCTCTGTTTTGGGCGAAAAGAAATTTGGCTGCCAACAAAACACTTTGTTGAATGTCATTTGATTGCTCCCGTTCAAAAATACAGCTCGAGTGTTTGTTTGCATTTTTTTTGTGACAATTATGATAGACACAGTGTTTTAGTGCGTATATTTATGCTTAATGATGGATATAAACATCCTAATTAAAATAAGTTCAAAGAGTAACTAAAAAGTAAAGCTGTAAAACTTGAAATATTTATTTGCGCAGGTTGTCCAATATTTTAGTATTTTTAATATGTGTTTATAAACATTCAAACTTCATCAGAAGTCACTTTATATGAGGTTACAAACATGTAGCGCTATGGCTAAGGTGATGTAGGTTCGATTCTCGGCTGATCTTCGGAATTCTTTTTATGTTAACCGTAACTGTTTAATTTACGTAGAGTCAAACAAACGTTTAGTCGCCTCAACCAAACCTTTGGTTGTAGCAACAAAATTACGACAACAAAATAATATTTCACTGCCCCTATGCAAGCAATTAATTTGGTTGTTCCAAACAAACTTTGTTTGGTTCAACAAAACCTCTTTCCCAGCGTGGCGTTGCATTCAGGAAATATAATCCATCCACAGTTACTCCCAACTTTTCTGAAGCCCTGCTAAAGTTCTAATGCCACGATATCCCTCCGCCTCATGCAAACAAAGCTTAACCAAGTCTAGAAAATTACACCAAAGGAACAGTGCACCATATGCGTGCGCACTCTATGTGTATAATAATATTTTGCATGGGAACTATTTCTTGCTAGGCAATACTAAAACACACCTATTTTGTCGTTGTTTTTAATCATATCAATTATAAATAAAATATAATTTATATATAAAATAAGTAAAAGTTAAATTGAATCAGAGATAAGGTATTTTTATGTCGATACAATTACAAAGCGAATGGAATACATATAGGAAACAACCATTCAAAGGTTTTATTCAAAAAGCGTAAAGATAATGGGAATAGACTATACGTAGTTTTATTCACAGAGTAATGCTATAGGTAGGGACACCTGATTTTCGCAAAAATGATTCCTGTAAATTTTTATTTCAAAACTCTTCGACTCAAATCCAATTTCGCGGTTGGATGGTTTAATCTGCTGCGCATCTTTAGTGCCTGCCTGCGAATCACCTACGTCGAAGTCGATGTCGAAGATTTGATGTTTTACCGGATTCCCGATATTCACGGTATACTTGTGAATTGGTCGTACGCGAAAATCCAAATTTTATCGCTACCTCGGAGACGCTATGTTCCATCTATCGTGCGCCGACTGTAACACCACGTTCAAACTCACTTAAATCTTGATAACCTGCCATTGTAGCAGCAGTAACCGATCTAGCAACTTTGCCAGGCACTTGTTGTCTTATATAGGCGCTGCCGACCGCATCGCGTTACTCTGATTGGTCCCATACCTCTATTATTTGCATATGCACGCCTATGCCAGTNTTATATAGGCGCTGCCGACCGCATCGCGTTACTCTGATTGGTCCCATACCTCTATTATTTGCATACGCACGCCTATGCCAGTTTTTTTTTTTTTTTGGCTCTCCAGTGTAAGTGGTAGTGGAATACACAGTGAGCAGAAATAAGAAACTAATAAATGGTCTCAAAGATGTTCAATCTACCACGAACCAGAAATAATTGGGTGAGTGAGTGAAGAGATTTTGGCAGCTCTTAACATCGAGGATCTGAGAGTCGATGAGGGTAACTGAGGTGAGTATGGAGCAGCGCCTGAATTAAAGGACGGGGAAAATGGGAGATCCCCAAGAAAACTCACCGACCAGTGGCATCGTCTGGCACGATTCTCACATGCGAAAATCTGGGAGTGATCCGGCAAGGGATTGAACATGGTTTGTCTTAATGTGAGGCGAGCAGGCTAACCGCTGAGCCACCGCGACTCCCAGAAATTATTGTGTGTCACCTGTTTCTTTCACGAAACGATTTACGTGCATTGGTAAGAATAAATTTTCCTAAGTGACTGGGCCAATCATAATTCAGTTATTCCACCACTGATAGTCTGTGATTCGCGGGCATACACCTAAGACGCGTGATGGTCAAGATCATCCAATCACGAAAGCGGATCTCAACAAAAGTGTTTTGAAGTACAAGTCACGCAATCTTTTCGTGGGAAACAGGACACTTTAGCAACAATAAATTATAAGAGTGCATAGTACTTGCATACACGTTAAACAGGTTTATTGCAGTATACAGGAATTTAAATTTCTGATGTGACAAAACTAAAACAGGGCAGTCTGACAAAAAAAAACATTTGAACCTACCTTGTTAGAATATAAATAACTAGTGAATAGTGCGATATTGTTATGACGCAGTGGAATTGTAGTTTTTTTATGGGTGGAATAAAATAGTATTAAGAATGAGTCAACGAAGAGTTGTTCCAATAGAAATGAACAGTATTTTCCCCTAAGAGAAACGAGCGAACAGAGACATCGCCAATGCCATGCTTCATAAACCGAAAATGACTTGTCATATAATTTTCTCGATTCTATTAATTTGTATGAATAAACTCAATTAGATTGCAATTATAGGGAGGAATTATTTTACCCGAAAATTAACACCCTTAAATGGTCAATTTGTACTTTGCTCCAATGTTAGTATACACTTATTCGTTGGTACTCAATAAGAACAAGATAAGCTCTATCTGGTATCCCCCTACTTAATACATCACTTATTGTATATTATCAGCGTATTGGAACAAACAAAAATATAATTTTTGAGGAGGGCACACACAATCCTCGTATTCCCAGTAACCATAAAATACAATATCAGTTATGTAATTATTAGTAATAATATAATGCGTATTTAATTTTTTTATATTTTCATTGTACACCACAATATATATATATTTATTAAACATAATTAATAGCACGACCGTTTGTAGACTTTCAGGCAGCTTGTTGAAATTCTCTATTTTTCGTCCATGTTAAACATGTGAAAATATAAGTTATTATTTGGGATCAAACAATTTTAAAAGAATCAACTTTTTCACCATCACTTCTAATTGCGCAATCCCACATGCCATGCTGGTATATTTAAAGGTAGTATATATTATTTGAAGAAAAAGAAATTGTTTGTTTGCAGCTAATATTGTGATGCTTGGATAAAATTGAGGGTTTGGGAGGCGGACACATGCCCTAGTACCACCCCCTTATTTGCACCTATGCATCAACGTTATGCCACAAATATGGCGGCCGCCATTTTAACTGTCAGTTATTGAGAACAGTGAGATCAAAGACACCGCACCACCATGTAAGTCTCTGCTTGCAGAGTTCCTTTGTGGTCAAGTCTTTAATCATGCCGTTGTACAGATTTGGTGTTAAGTTTTTTTTTTTTTTTTTTCACCTTGTGTGTTGCTATTGTGTAGGCTAGTTTTTAATGTTTTTTATTCGTTTCTGTTATCTTCTGTGAACGTTTCACCCCCTGTTTCTCACGGGGTCGCGGAGGTGTAGTGGTCGGACTAATCAACCTTCCACCAAGGCGAACCGGGTTCGGTTCCCGGCGGGGTCACTCCCTGGATTTTCGCATGTGGGAGTCGTGCCGGACGACGATGCCGCTGGCCTTCGGGTTTTCTCGGGGATGTCCCGTTTCCCCCCGCCCTTGCATCCGGCGGTGCTCCACACTCACCTCGCTTCACCCTCGTCGGCTCTCAAGACCCCTATGTTACGAGCCGCCCAAATCTCTCCATTCTCTCCCCCTGTTTCTGGTTCTGTGTTCTTATGTGTTTGTAAGCTCTTATAAACATCAGTATACCAGTCATCACCAAAATCGAGAATGAGCTACTTTAACGTGTATCGTCTTTGAAAACCAGACAACTTGTTGACAATTACCATGGAAACCTGTAGTCAACATACAGAAACACGCCAACTGCTCCAGAACAACTAATATAACATTTAATTTTTTTATTTGTTTTTTTTTTTAACGACGATTTATCTGTATGTATGCCCAGAAACTAACTCTGCTTTATAATATATGTGAATCCTGCTACTAGGAAGTTATAACCTTACTTTGTTCCTTAAAGAAAACGTTACTGAAATAACGAATTGGCCAAATTTAAACGGATGTATGCAGTGGCAAATCCCGAGAAGGAAAGAAGGAAGATTATGCCAAGCATTTGGTCTTCAGATTTTTGGATGCGTAACATACCTTGAATACGGCGATAGAAAAGAGCGAGAGGAAGGAAAACAATTTATATCTAGAAACCTGTATCCATATAAATTCCAGGGTTAAAATTATTTAATCCAAATTCAAATTTTAAAAAACATATTGTCAGTAAAGAATTCACAGCTGTGACAAACTCCAACATCTGTAAGCTTAATTTTAAGCACATTCAAATTGTAACATAGAAAGTCACAAAGCAAGTGATAAGCACCTGACAGCAATCTTTTCAACGACCACCGGAATTTCCTGATGTACATTCAAGTTAGGAAGACCTGTCAGATATTCTTCTCTTATGGTTAAACTAGAGCCAATATTTGAGTCTCCGTAGTGTAAACAACTTAATTTTATATAATAAAACTATCGAAAAATTGGTTGTCTGATGCATACTTTCCCCTCAAAGTGCTAAATTTTTGTCGTAACTCAAGTGGTTAAATTTTTGTAATAATTAACAGCCCATAATGGCTCGCACAAAAAACAAAATTGTATGAATTCTTCAAGTACTTAAGTATTTGAGGAATTTTGTCACAGAAAACGGTATAAAAAAGCGCATGTAAATTTTACGGCTACCTCTTATAGTACAGTGGTTGTACATCTTGCTTAATAACTTCCACCCACAACAAACACGTTCTGAGTTCATAATACAATAATCAACTGCTTAATAAATGGCAGGTATATGTTAAATTGATAGGCTAAGTTTATGTTTTCCTGGATACGCCGCTGCAGGAAAATAACAGTAACTGGTTTGCTTACCAATGGCGAAGCACCCACTTGTGCGGAAAGCGACGTGAACTTTTTTTACACGCTACTTTTCACTCCCCGAGCACCGAACGCAACGAACCGAACAACTTCTTGTTGAGAGTTTTCTCTTTTCGCTATCAGCAGGCTGCGCGAGAAAAAATATGGGCAACATCCAGATGTGACGAGGTGAGTCACGAGTGAGCTACAATCGATCGATAGTCGATATAATCACGCCGCGTGATCGGGACGTGTGAGCGTAGACGAGCATTTCAGTTCCTGTTGTCATTTGGACGATTCTTTCCAGACTCCAAAGTTGATGTACGTGAAAAGGAAAATGAGATCGAAGGCATAAATCTGTGAGCTGTCATCTCCTCTCCGTTTCCTAATGAAATTCTTGCGTATTTTTTATTTGTGGCTGCCCCTGTTTTTGTAAAATAACTTTTTCTGTGCGTACTTCAAAATGAATTAAGACAAAACCTTTCAGTTGCCCTTGTTAAATGTTCTACAAATAGTTTGGATTATTTTATTCGTAAATTACAAAAGTAATAACATTTCTACTTTGACACGTAATTTTGCAAAATCCACGTGGTATAAAACAATTATCTGAACAAATAGGATTCCCAGATAATGTCTACAAGTTGAACAGTGTGTGGTACAAATATAAAACAACAAATTATTTTTTGTGGCCAACGCCCTTTATGGTAGAAGTACTGTGGATCCAGTGAAGCACTGTGCTCGACTGTACAATATGCAGGGTTTTCTTACGTACAACCACATAAATTATGATTGCTCTTCTTGACAAAGGTTTTCTTGTCAAATGAGCTTTCTGAATCATCCAAAATTAAAATACGCAAATTTTTTAATTAAAAATAAAATTTTATTATTAATTTTCAAAACAGTTAAATAAACTAATTTTAGCAGACTATTTTACAATGTAACAAAATTAATGCATTTTCCTTTCACATAAAACATAAATCGCAATATTCTTACCATTTTGGTAGTTTGTTTACTACTTTTTAATGAGCTGTGCATGATGTACAGTTCGAAGCCATTCTACTTCCAACGTAGCGCTTTTTCTCATCGGCCTACTGCTCCTCGCGTTACCTTACACATAACTATAGGCTATTCACTGTAAAGTGAGCACTTTTAAGGCCCTTCCAAATATTTATTTTTAGCCATTTTTTTTCTCTTTCCGCCTATTTTTTATATCAACATTGCCATGTGACTAATAAATACGGTGTATGCTTTCACCACTCTCCAAAGTTAATGGCTGAGGCTGCGATTAAAGATACATACTAGTAGCTACTGCCTGGTGGGAGGGCCTTAAAAAGTGCTCACTTTACCGTGGACAGCCTATATTATAACCTACTCGCAGTTTCTTTACACTTTTTGAATCAAACCTTTGAAAAATCATCCCATGCACGACGTGTTTGGTTTTTTCCTAAATATGCCACGTATCACAAGCGTGTTATACTTACGTTAACATAAAAGTGTCTTATCTTTGTTACATTGAAATTTTATTTATTTTTTATCTATATATTACAATATTTAATTAAAAATTAATACGGATGAAAACAGTTAAAAAAACAGGTGTGTTGGAAATGGCCAGTAAGTAAAAGTTCCTACGCAAAATATTATTAACTTGAGTGCGCACGAATGCGGTGCGTTGTCCCTTTGACATCATTTTCTAGAATATGTTAAGGTTTTTTTAGCATGAGGTGGAGGAATATCCTGGAAGTAGAACTTAAGCAGGGCTTCAGAAGAGTAGGAAGTAACCGTGAATGGACTATTTGTGTGCATTTTGATACAGATATGCATTGGTTCATGGAGTAGAGTGGTGTGCTTAAATGCAGTAGAAAAAATTGAAATACTGTCATATTTACTTGCATTTTGAAGTTATATGTGTTTCCAACAATAAACCAAACATGTATAGTTCAGTTATCAAAATTTTTCATCAGAAGTGGAAATTTAATTTATTTTAACACTTTTGCAAATCACCAGATGTTGGGTTAGCTTTAAGTGTTTTTATTTCATAAGAACTGGAGCTAAAAACTTAGATTTCTCGAAGCAAATGTCGTTTAGTTACTAAAATATGAAAAACTCTCTCATCCTCAATGCAGAACTTTGTCTCATTTTCAATTGCAAAAATTGTTTCCTATAGGTGTGGAAATAATTTATAAATGCGTTCCTAACACAACGGCGAGAGGAACAGGCCTTACGCAAAAGTCAGGAAGAAGGAATAACATTGCTTGCTTGTTAGAATAGATCTAAGTTTCGGGAAGGACTAAGTTAATAAAACAAAGAAAATGGAACATTTGCAAGATTTGTATTCATGGTATGTTTCGTTTTGACCGGAATAATTATTTTATGCTTAAAATTTAACCACACGTTGTTCAACATCTACAACTTTTCCCTTTGGGACTTCGTAGGCCTCTAGAAAGCGGGGCAGGTATTTTCTAACACCTCAAACTCGGAGCAAATTTAGCGTCAAACAAGACGACCTGAGCTTGTGTTTATGTAAATATTCTGCTCGTTTTAGAATAAGGAAAATACTCGTTTATTCTAGAAAGACCTTTCAGAGAAGTCCTGGTTTTCCCTATTATGCAAATTAATTTGTACACGCGACGGATAAGTGTAACAAAAATGCGGAGAAATTAAAAATCATTACCGCCACGAACTGTTTCAGATGTTCACGAACAACTCTGTGATCGAAACTTAATTGCAAATTGGGAAATAACTTAGTTTTATTGTCCGTTCTCAATCCTTTCCCCACAAAAGAAAGTATTTTTAATGGTCGTGACCTACAAGTTTTTTTTTTTTTAACTACCAAGGCCTGCTCGCCAGATTTAGCACGCATACACGACACCTACCGTCTAGTTTGCGAGTCTCAGGTGTGGGCACGATAATGGGCTATTGCATTACACCGCGCATTCATTGTTGCTCTTTCGAGATAACGAGCTATATGTATATATTATTATACTCAATGAAAAATAGGGCTCGTAGTATGAATTAAATACGTTATTACGCTCTGTTAATAATCGAGATTGCACTGTTTAGCTTTCACTTTTTGCGTAAACAGTCTTTCATGTGCACCTGGGGCTGATGAATGAATATTTGTTACAGACTAGTTAACATTATGATAAGTAAAAGTACGAGGTTACTCTTTTTTAGCTGATATCTTCCTTTCACAGTATTTTCGAACGTACATGAAGCCCCGATTATCTTGACTCAAGCTTTGGTGACAATGAGTCTCTTTTTTTTTTCTATTCAAGTGAAAACCCCCATTAGTTTGGTAATTTTGTAACAATTTTCTATTGCTCAGATGTACGAGTTTAATTTCATTTAGGAGGAACGGATGCAAACATTTTTAGTTATTTTGGTTTCCGAATTTCAGGTTTGTAATGACCACCTTAACTGGGATTTCTCGTTCTCTTCGTTTGGAGAGAAACGGCCGTGTGTTGAGATAGTTGACACTAAGGCCGCTGATATGTATATCTCTTTCCGAAATCACGTCCACGTTTTCAAGGGGAAACATCTTTGAAATTCAACCATAGCGTTTTAGCCATTTACTAATGTACAGGCGTAACAAATTAACTATTTGTAAAATTATGGTACTATTATACTATATAAAATTTAAAAATAACACTTTGCCACTTTTCTAAAACTATTAAGTTAACGCATTGTTTAATGATACGGAAAAGTGTGTAACAAGTCGTATAATGTGACTTAGTCAGATCTGTCCGTAACGGGCATTCATCAGTTTTGTCAACGCCTTTATTTCTCGGTGCTCGCTCAAACCTAAACAACTGTGCTCACTATTTTAAGTCTGTTGGCTTTCGTTACTCATTGACAGTGAAGATGTATTAATTAGTAATTTGACTCGTTTAACTACGTAGGTTTAACTGGCAAAAGTTATGGACTATGTTCTACCGTGTTCAGGCCTAAATTGGCGTAATAATATTTTCAGAACGGAAGGCAGGTGCGCAACCCCTTACGCAGAGGAAATGGACGAAGCTGGTAGATAACTTCGTCCTTAAACACCAGTGGAGTGAATATTTCAATTATATTTTACTTCCCTTTTTATATGCTCCAAATCCAATGTTATTTATTTAAATAATGAAATAATACAATAATAATTTCTGTACGTCAGTGAATTTCACCATATTTTCATTAAATCTTTTTTTTCTTTTAATGATATCCTTAATACATTTTTATTAATTTGATTTACGCTGATTTTTATTTTACAGAAACCATCGAAGCCATTAACAACAAGATATCCCTACCCGGTAATTCAAAAGAGTATATAATATAATATACGATTTTCACAAAATCAGTGTTACAACGTTGCGCTTTTTCCTATTTTTACAGTGTAGAAGAGGATTGGTAATTTTTAAGGACCTAATATTTTGAGATCTCAACTATAAAACGCTAGTTATTATTATTATAATTTTGCCGTTCTCTCATTTCAATAATTTTTATGATTGATTGCTTTCCTCTGCTTCTAATGGCAACGTACAAACTAAACTAAACCATATCTTTAAACACACAAACGGCATGCAGTCTTGTGCCTTACCAGTGACCACAAATCAGAGACATTTTACCGTAGGGTGGGGCCGCGGTGGTATAGTAGTTAGACTACTCGTTTCCCACCCAGGGAAACCGGGTTCTATTTCCGCCGGGGTCGCTCCCGGATTTTCGCACATGGGAATCGTGCCGAACGATGCCGCTGATCGGCGGGTTTTCTCGGGGATCTCTCGTTTTCCCCACCCTTGCATTCCGTCGTTGCCCCATACTCACCTCGTTTCACCCTCTTCAGCTTTCAAGACCGCGCTGTTAACAGCCGCTCAAGCTTCTGCACTCCTCTCTCCATCATGAATGTATTCGATGCAGTAGTGAAAGGTCTACTTAGGCCAAACATGAGAACCACTCAACTGATTTCGTTCAAACAAACTTTATTGTCATTCGTGCATTATACACAAGCTCTACGTGACCAAGAACATGCATATTTCTAATTGTACCAATTAGCTTCCTATGAATCCATATTTCATCTCCAAGCTCAAACTTCATCTTCTTACGGGAAAACGAAACAGGTGATGAATAAATACTAATTACAGCAGTCTGATTAACAACACCTTCATCTGGCTCGGTCTTTCAACAAATTATATCACGGGGATCAATTTCAGCCAAACTCGTAAACGTCGGGTTACCAGCATTATGGCGCTTACGAAAAAAAAAAAAAAAAAAAACTCCAAAAGTTCACTTCCTGCTTTAGGAGTTATACCTTGAAAACTGAATCTGTGCATATAAGTCAAAGTAATATAACTCTCTCCTACAATGACGACCTTGCGACACCATATACCATCATCCTTATCAACGTCACAGTTCACACTTAAAATATTACGATGCACTTTACGTGGATAATAAGATCTTCTGGTGCGATATTGTCTTCGTGGCATGTTGGACGTTATCCCTAACGAAGCTCTCTCTGGTCACTAGACCAAACTTAAAGTGTATACTTGTATGTATGCTTACCTCTGTAATGCTCGTAATGCTCCCTGAAAAAGTTTCCTTTGCTATCATAAAGCAGTTATTCCACAAGAGATCAACCACTAAATCGTGTTTTCCTCGCTAGCATTCAAGAAATAGAAACCCCGGNGGGGGGGGGGGGGGTATACAAGAACCGTAAATGAGAATATGACGTTGCATACGAGGTACGACGAAATACTAACCGAGGAAACGATACGATGACTGAAACGCACAAAGTGTACTTGGCCTCAGAACTTCCATATTCACCGTTGGCAAAAGTGCATCGATCTCAAACGAAAGCTAAAGTAATGTTAAAGCACAATTTGATATCTTCATGTTGTCTCACAGTAATATGTAGGTCATTTTTATCATGAAGACAAGTCACGTGTTTATTTCAATCTAAAATTACGGTGACGGAAATTTCTGTAAAACTGAAATTTTCGTCGCAACTCTGCCAAAGAATAACAGGGCGTGGATAATCACGTCACGTCATATAACTACCGGAGCTACGAGACAATTACTCGATACTGGCCAGCAGCTTAAAGTTTGGACCTTTCAATCGCGGTACGAGTGATCGATACACGACGACCTTAATAATGTCACGCCTAATTGTCCCCGACGACAGTTCGCGCACATAACGGCGTGTCAATCGACGCCGTTCATTTGTTGTCGTCACTTGGTTTCGCGTTTCCGAAGACGACATTGAAGTTGGGGTACTGGGTTAATTGGAAACGTAAAATCTTGACAGCTCATGAATAAATACAATCAACAGCCAGTCTGAGGAAGCAGTGGCTTCTCCGGGTTGGTAATTAACTGCGATAACGTAAATCCCCCCCCACCCCTCCTCCTAACCCCAAGCACTACTCGTTCTACCCTCTACACCCCGAACAAGTGACATGTCGAATTACGGAACGGTTAATAGTCCCGTGTAATTATTTGCCACTGGATCTAGTACGGGAATTCCCATACGAGTGCATGGAAAGACTTTCTCAAATCGCTCTACTCGTAAATAAATAGCGTATGTACATTTAAACAATTTCAACTTTTTTTTCGTATCCTTGTTGTAAAAATGTCTAACACCACTTTCGCTGAGAACTTAAGGGGATTGTATCCATTCCATCTTCGATTTTTCTTACAAATATTTGTAATGAAAATTTATGAGTGGACACAAAAACTCAAAGCTAGATGTGACATAGAGGACTACTAAAAAAAAAAAAAAAAAAAAATACATGGTTCCTCTAGGCACAAGCATTTACGTTGTTACAACTAATGCATAACTTTGCATCACTATCCTGACGAGAGGAGACGATAACTTGAAATCAATATCGAAAAACCACAACGTATACTTAGAAAAAAAATTCAAAATGTAGTGAAACTAGCACATGGTATATTTTGTAGTACTAGTGAAATCTTTTATATAGTAGGATGTCTCCGGGCCATTGTTAAAAAAAATATATATTATTGAAATATGTTTTGAATTATTTGAATCCTAATTATAGTGTGCAGTACAATTCTTCCAAATATATTATGAGTATACAGGTTATGTGCATAAATTACCTTTGTGAATGTAGTATTAATTTTTCTTTTTTTTAAATTCGTAAAATATAAAGGAAGTAAATTTCCTAGCAAAGAAAGCGAAATATTTTCTCTTTTTCAGTTCAAAGTGATTAGTTAGGTCAAGATTATAAACTTAATAAAATATGTCAAAATTAGGCTTTGTGGGTCAATATAGTGGTTAAGTACACAAGACTCGCAAGGACCACTGAGAAAGGCGTGTATAGTGAAACCCAAATGAGTAAATTGNTTTGTGGATCAATATAGTGGTTAAGTACACAAGACTCGCAAGGACCACTGGTGTACAGTAATCCAGTTCGAGTCGGGAGAGTCCTTTGCCAATGCACGGAGGAGTGGGGTTGTTCACTTCAGTAGTGACAGCGGCCGAGAGCGGTTGGGCGAGAGCTGCCCCGCGCGTTCATATTACCTGTCAAAAAAAACGTCAGTCGCACAGCGCGGCAGTAGAGAGCGATGTTTTCAGTGTAGTATGTATAGCGGCAGAAGTGTCACGTGGTTTTCCTCCCTCCAGCGGCAGGCGCTCGGGAGAGCCCTTCCCTACACTGCCTCCCCTACTTTCCCTCCCTCAAAGCTGCGCGTAGATTATTTTCTCATTTCAACTTTAATATAGAACGCTCTAATGTTGCGAAAGCCACTCGTCCCACAGTATCAAATAGTCGATAACGTAACACAGGCAAAAGAAAAAATAGCCCCACTAAATAATAACAGACCATCAAAAATGAGTTCTGAGCTGCAAAAATTCAGCTTATATTAATGGCTGCAACTAACATTAATAAATTGAACTCATCACTCAGCGAATCACGTACGAAACGAGAAGTCTCGCAACGCACCTACGTGGCCGCTGAAGATTGTTAGATTTCAGTTCTGTATGTCCAAGACACAAAAATGTCACAAACGAAAACAAATCTGTAAACTTCCAAAAAATTACTTCCGTGATACATAATGGCATTATATGTATATATGATTTTATCTGTTTCACTCCACAAACACCAGATTAGTTACAGCTTTTACAAACAAAATGGAGAATGCATTTAAAATTGATTCCGTCACTACAACCTCGACTTCCCCCTCCCCATATTTTATTTTCATTCTTAAGAACAATATGTCACGTAATAATTTAATTATACGAGTTTATTACAAAATTTCTCAGACTTATCTGTTTCCGACATTTTGTTCAAGTTCAAAGGCAAGCCTAAAATTGAAATTTTTAAAAGGTTTTAAAATTAATATTGGAAATTAATTTTTTTACACGTTTTGTAACACGCTCATTGATCGTGGTTGTACGAGTAAATAATATTACTCAATTTTTCAGCTGCATTCTCTATTATTTGTATTAAAATTTTCATTACCGCGCGTTCACATTAGAACAACGTCTAAGGTTAAAAATAATATGATTTAAATGTTCATTTTATGTACCGTTTAAACTATCCATTGAACACAACAAATTGGAATTAATTAATTTGGTGATTTTTATCGTCTAGAGTATCTAAAATGTATTTTTTTTTAATCAACTTACCACATGCATTACAAGTGGGGTAAGTAAATAGGTAGCATAAAAAGTCTACAATGAAATAAATATGTAACTGATTATTTAAATCGAGTGTAAAGGACGAAGAAATAATATACTATGAGAAAACATTCACGGCATTTTAAAGTTGTATTGCCTCTTGAATAGTAACAAGTTTTCAGTTGGCAATCCATTTACTCTAGTTTGCGACAATTTTGGATTTAATAGTGTGCATACTACACTTACAAGGGAAGGCAAGGACGCCTAGAAGTGCCCTTCAGCACTTAGAGCACTTTTACCAAGCTGTTTAAATGATGGACATACAATGTATAAAATGCTTATATCCGATACGTGGAGAGTAACACAACACGTACATTACCGAGTGATGTAAACTGAAAAGTTAAGGCTTGTTTTCGGCGTCTGTGGTCTATGTAGAATATTACTCAGCCACGCTTTATCAAAGTTACTATGGACGCTGAAGTCGTTAATATTAACATCACCGACCAAATCTGTAGTAATATTGAAATTAATGAAAAAAAAACTTGATTAAATATGATGATTATTATTATTATAGAAATACAACTTTCATGATGCGCCGTATTTCCAGATTACAGTATCCGCTTCACGTCAGAAGTTAATTTATATTTATTTTAATAGGCCCATTACATAATTACTTGAGTGTATTTATAATGGGATCTAAGCTTTCTTTTTACAAAACCCTCACATTTCCGACGTTTTCTATGGCCCTCTCGCCTTTATCTGCATCGCCATCGTACTCGTGACAGATAAACAAGACACTAAGGGGAACCTGACTCTGCTTGTGAATAATGAGACATGACGCTGTATCAGGTAACCGATGCCCTATTGAAGGCGATTTCTCGGCTTCTCTCCCCAGTGATCATTCCTGTCTTGTTTCCGTCTAACCGCTCTTTCTTCCTGTCAGTTTATTACTGTGATCTGCATGAATAATGCTCTGTATCATTGGCACGTGGCGAATATTACGGGGAGGGGGATAGTTCATTTGCATATGTTTTATCGAAATGGAGAACGTTCTACTGGAACGTAGTTATTTATAATGACAATCATATACACTTACCTCAGTATTTTGCGATTATCTGTACGGGAATTAGTAAGATTTTTATATATATAAGTTATAAATAATATCCATCGAAATAATTCGTTTTTTATTCGTACTTTTATATACTCTTACAATTTAATCCTGGGAATCAGTCGGTCTGATCGTACAAAGAATAAACCACAAGTTTCCATACGCAGCGTATCGGAAGTCCAAAAATCATTTAATTCCAGTGAATGCCCTTATATAATACCAGTTAAAGTGTAGAAGAATTCGATACCGACTTGAGCGTAAATAGTATTACTACAATTTCAAGAAGACTCATTTGTATTTGTCAAGTCTGTATCAGTAAAAACTACTACATAATCTCTGGTAATGTTACCAACAGACTATTTTAATCATTTCTTTACTATCATAAACCTTTATAAAACAATTTACTAAAAGGTAAAAAAACATAATACTCAAGTCATTGTTAACATTATACGTGAAAAGGGGCCACGGTGGTGTAGTGGTCAGACTACTCGCCTCCAAACTAGGCGAGCCGGGCTCGATTCCCGGCGGATTGCTCTCGGATTTTCACATGTGAGAATCGTGCCGCGACAATGCCGCTGGTCTGCGGGTTTTCTCGGGGATCTCCCCTTCCTCCCGCCTTTGCACTCCGGCGCTACTCCACACTACCTCACTTCACCTCATCGGCTCTCAAGACCTCGATGTTAAGAGCCGCCCAAATCTCGTAGCTCCACTCCACATTAGACATAATGCTTTCTATAGTTTCTCCACGGTGCTGTAAATTATACGTCACCAAACCTTGTGAATTACTATAAAATCAAATATTCTGTACATATTTCCCGGCGATAGTTTTTAACATATGCCGGAAGTGATTACCCACAATTTGTTGAAGTTGGTAACGAATATATAGAGCTAGCAAAGTTGCTTTTGGGGAGCTAATTGAGTTAGGACCTAAAGTGGTTTCAACGGGCCCTTTTACTGAGTTAACTTGACCACCGTTGTGGTGGACCTTTGTAGTGTGGAAGGACGAGGTGGACCTAAACTTTTAATGTGTTTGGTACGCCTGTGCGCGCAAAAGCTGATCGACCTGCGCTTCTAAACCAAATTAGGTGCACCATGAGAAAAAACTAACTTCCTGGCCCTTGTTAATGGACAAGCATGAGTTCCATTATTCCGGAAGTCAGATGCTAGTTTTTAAATACTTCAACAAAAAAACTAATTTCAAGTAATAACACTTTAAATATTTTATCCTCGGCAATAATGTACGTATTGGTCGGAATAAAAACGTCTCGATCATAGGCGTCAAATTTTTTAATTTAAGATTGTGGTATTTGAGATTTGTACAGCTCACAAAAAGTTTAATATAAATCAGATTGCAGAATGTTATACGGAATAAAAGTAGTTAACATTTCATGTTGTACTCCTTGTAAAACACAAAGTGAAAAAAAAAACACAATACTAGTTTACATCATCCCAATATTGCAAACAAAAGGCACAAACTGGAAAAAAAAACCCCCTTAAACAAAGGAATCTCATCAGTCTCAATAACAATAAAAAAAAAGTATTCTCAGACTCACTGACAAACTTTAAGAACGTGTAGGACCTCCGCGATTCCTGAGGGACGCTTGTATCCGACGAGGCATGCCAAAAAACGAGATCGTTAAGCATTACCTGAGGCACATTGTCCCATGCCTCAACTGTTGTCAGGGCCTGAGCTTGATCCTACTGTGGTTTGTGTACGTGCAATACGCATGTCACTGGAGGGGAAGACGCCAGTGTTTACATAATTCCAAAAAACGTAGGTACGATCCACTCCTACTGGATACATAAATATTACGTTTTAGTGGCGAACGGGGAATACGCTCAACTTTTTGTGAGCAGTATATTTAATATTCTCGAATTTCAGTATGCATAATAGCATGCTGGTCTGTGCGAGATATACTAAAGGATACCGAAACTGATATGTCCATGGCGTCAGGACTGTCCACAGGTTCCCGATGGTGTCTGAAAGGGGGGGAGGGGGATTCCACCAAAATCCCCACAACAGCAGCTTCCGCAGATTGGCTTCATAGATTTATTCCACACATGCAGTGTTCTTGGTCCTTGGAATGTATATTTTTGTACCGTTTTTAAAAAAACTAATGTTACGTTTTTTTAAGTAATAGAAGTCAAGAATCGGAATTTTTTGTAGTAATTAATTAAATCATTTCACTTTACAAATTCATAGCAGCGCCAGAATGCAAGGGCGGGGGAAACAGGAAATCCCCGAGAAAACCCGCCTACTAGTGGCATCGTCCGGCACGATTCCTACATGCGAAAATCCTGGGGCGACCCCGCCGGGAATTGAACTTTTTTCGCCTTGGTGGGGGCGAGTTGTCAAACTACTACACCAATGCGACTGCAAGTGCGTTCGTGGAAGTAGGACTTGCTGAGATGTGTACAGTATTTTTTCTTCCCGTATACGTCAGTGTTGTCTTTTTTAAAAGCGATCACATCATAATTTTAAATCACAGGGAATTATGAATACAGTTGCAAATAATATTTTGTTGTTGTATATGTTCAGAGAAAATGTTGACTTATATACGATATAATGGTGAATATTGCACATTAGAGAGGACATTTAAAACGATTTTTTTTTATAACGGGGCCGCGGTGGTGTAGTGGTTAGACAACTCGTCTCCCATCGAGGCGAACCGGTCTCGATTCTCAGTGGGGTCGCTCCCGGATTTTTGCATGTGGAAATCGTGCCGGACGATGCCGCTAGTTGGCGGGTTTTCTCGAGGATCTCCTGTTTCCCCGCCCCATCATTCCTGCTCTGCTCCATACTCACCTCGCTTCACCTTCATCGGCTCTTGAGACCTCGATGTTAAGAGTTGCCCAAATATATTCACTCACTCCTTGAGAATTTCATTGGGGTAAGATGCCATGTGTCGGGTTGTCGGAAGTGTGCCTTATGAAAAATCTGAAAAAGTTGGTAACCCTGAAGGGGAATTTTCTTTTGATGCTAAAGGTTGAGCTGAAAGACAATGAGCTGATCGTGTAAGAGTCGTGTTGCAGGTGGTGGTGCCCAAACGGACGGCGATGCTGCTCGACAAGATCATCGTGGCGTTGCAGAAAGCCGTGGACGAAGACAGCGCCTCTGAGATGTCGGAGCGCCCCGACTTGCCAGACAGCACGGTGAGAGTCATAGTCTCTTGCCCTTTCCCCGTCCTTCAAGCTGTGCGATATCGACTATTCAGTATCGTTTTCATACACAGTAAACATATGGCTATTGAGTCCATTTATCGCCTTCAGAAAGTACTAAAAAATCGATGGCGATATATCGAATATATCGATAATGTAAATCTCGTTAATACCTACAGACACGTCTATGGTATCAACGTCAAAAAATATTGACACCGAAATAACAAAAACATCGAAGTTATATTTTATTTCCTGAATATAACAAATATATCAAATGTTGAAAAATCGCCTATCTGTTTTGCAAATACTGCCAATGCCACAAATACAGCAATGTGAAATGCATTCCTATAATTTATTAAAATATATCACAGCTGTGATACTGTAAATATGCTGTAGGCCTACTAGCGAACCGGCCCGGCTTCGCCCGGGTACAATTGAGTTTTACAGTGATACACTAATATATAAATTGGGAAAAGACAATTCATTTATTTGAAAACAGAATTATATAATTATGCTTTGTTGTCCTAGGTTTTTAACTCATTACGGCACCCCAAAAGGAAGGAAATATTTTTTACCCGACAGCCAAGAAGTAGGGTATTGTTTTTGGAGTGTGTCTGTGCAACTATCCCGTAGTTACCACATTTCCGCTTTCCAGCGTTGATGCATGAAAATCAAAACGTGAGTTTCATCAAGTTGTAGCTTTAGAAATAAGTGTACCTAGGTACTACTTTTTGTGCTTGCCTGAGGGATCATAATCGATCACCAAAGTTAAGTAACGTTCCCAGCGGCACACATTTGGATGGGTGACCGTTTAGTGGCATAACATCTAAGCGCTTCCGGGCTTCGGAGGGCACGTTAAATATTCGGTCCCGGTTGTTATCGATTGATAGCAGTCGTTAAGCCATTTCAGACGTCCTTGGGCGGCCTGATAAACTCTGTCACCAGAGGAAAAAAAATATTTCGGTCACGTTCCCAGCCGTTGCAGAATTAGGTTTTGTTGTTATCCCACAGGAACCGTGCAATTTTCCGGGATAAAAATCATCCTATGTCCTATTCCAGGACATAAAGTGCCTACATACCAAATTTCATCAAAATTCGTTTAGCCGTTATGGAGTTGAGTGGTAACATATATACACACACATACACAGACTTTCGCATTTATAATATTAGTAGGAAGTACGATTGTAAACTTTACATGACCATATCGCACAGCCCTACCCTTATTCCTCACGCGTGAAATACGCTGTAATATGCTATTGATAAACATTTTTAAAATTAACTTTTATACGCGCTCACAGTATGTTTCAACAAGAAATCAGATCCCATACAAGTCTGAAATGCAACTTTCTCCTAGCATTTTGCGCACAGAAAACATTGTTTTGAAAACCTTTAACGTAGCCTAAAAAGTATTATTCACAGCACTCAGCCTTTAAAATTGTTTCATGTTTATATGCTAAACTATTAACGTGCCCTGTTTGAAATTTGCTACAAACTTTCTACCGGTAAAATAAAACTGTTTAATAAAGTTCCGCAGCTGCAAGCAGCTTAGTGCGTGTAAGAGACGGTTGTGCATTTAATTCGTATGTTGAAGAGCTCGCTTACTTAACACTTAAACTGCCTCGCAATGTGTGTCAAATGAGTATTTTTCTTTAAATTATTAAAGGTGCGTCCAACGTGCTGATCTACGAAAACAACATACACTCTAGACTATGCATGTTGAGTACTGTTACGCCCTCGCTGCTTCGCATCCCACGCGAGCGAGAGAGAGAGAGAGAGAGAGAGAGAGAGAGAGAGAGAGAGAGTGAGAGTGGAACTGAAGGACAGCAGTTATATGATAGCGGCGGCAGCAAGTTAAAGAATGTTTTGAATGAACAAGCGAGTGATAGGCTGGCAGCCGCGTATCTGTTACAATAAAGCAATCTGACAGGATAATTCGTTTTGCGGCGCGCGCTGCTGACCTTGGTTGTATTTATTTCTGCGTTTGTCTGACGAATGCTCTGGATTACTGACCTCGTACTCTCAGCGTGACTCGGGGTGCTTTGAATCTTCCAGATGGTCAGCACGAGCGCTATATAAGTTTGACAGGCCTCCGAGCGGAGTAGTTGATGAGTGAATGAGTCGCTGAGTTCCGAGCGATAGAAGACGAGCAGCGAGAGCAGTGACCAGCGGAAGGGAAATCTGCGAATGCGAGTATCAAGCAGTGAAGGGTGTGGCTGGCAGGCTGGACTATTGGACTAGATGTGTGAGTGAAAGACATTACAAATTTTGGCAACAGATAGACTGAACACGTGTTGATAATGAGTATGAGTTAATTGACTGTAACCAAATAGAGACAATTAAGAAGGGATTTAATTAGAGTTGAAATAGACATTACATATTGCGCTCACTGTTAAATAAAAAGAGTAATAGTGGAGACAAATAATTTAATGCTGTAAATAATAGCTGTGTGAATAAATTAGAAATAAAATTTAGTTATTTTATATTTATTAAGACCTCCATCCCTCACGAACTCAGATAAGCCCCTCAGGCTTCCTTGTCAGAGTACTTTGAAGACGTCATGCACATTAGTCTATATTTTGTTGCCGAATCCTAAATTTGGTCATTGAAACATGACTGCGGTTCTTGAAATGTTTCAGTCGCCTAAAATCGCTTTAAGCAGCTGGGTTTACGATATTTATTTTTCTGTATAACAATGTTTTAAACTATAGCAACAAGTTCATATATTTTCTGGGCCTATTGCTGTATTAAAACCACATATGTATCGTTTAAATTTCTGCGGTAACAACACGCGCTAAGGTTGTTTATGATATATTCCATTCCCACCGCAATGCTTACGTACGGCCAAACGTAACCTTGAGGAGTTTAATTTTTTTTTGTACTAGGGAGGTCCTGTGTAACTCTTCGCTCCCGCGGTTTTCTGCCTCATGCGCGGAAAATCGGCGGGGCCAGCTTTGTGCCTCAAACGTGACAGCCGCAACGCTTTCAGGACCTCTCCAGCCACCATCGGTACCTCGCCCACGCTCATTCATAGCCGTCAACACCTGGGTACTCCCAAAGGTGTCCAACCCTGTATGGTTAGACTACCCGCTTCCCACCAAGGCGAACCACGTTAGATTCCCGGCGGGGTAGCCCCGGGATTTTCGCGCGTGGGATCCGTGCCGGACGATGCCGCTGGTCGGAAGGTTTTTTAGGGGATCTTCTGTTTCCCTCGCCCCTTGCATTCCGGCGCTACTCCATTCTCACCTCATTTCACCCTTATCGGCTCTCAAAGCCTCGTTGTAAAGAACCACCCAGATCTCTCAACTCAACACACAGGTTCTGCATGTTCTGTCCTATTATGATTATGTAGCAAGTCTGTCGTCGATTTTGATGTTTCAGTGAATTTTCAGGGTACCTACCCGACAGTCAGAAAATAGCTGAGCTCTGATAAAAATTTCCAGCTAATTGTTATCTAAGTAACAAAGTATTTATTTCAAAACTGTATTATCATATTATTATTTGTGCTCTGATCGTCCCTGAGAGCACCGCCTGAGGAGGACTTATTTTTCACCAAACATGAAGGGTTCATTTCGCTAGAATTTGCAGCCGGCATTCAAAAATTCTCAATAAAATACGCATATAAATTTACTTTTTCATTAAACATGTTCCCACATTTTCACAGACTTTGTATGTTAGACCGTAACATAAAATATTAACGGCGAGGTCCATGTTTCAGTTGTTAATATAAAAAACTTGTGTCGGAATTTCTCACGAACTGGAACAGGTGATTATAAACGTATTTAATTTGTATCTTCCGAACTCTCCGCATGACCTTGAAACTTCTGGACCGATAATAAAGAAAGAAGGTGTGTGTGTGGAGGAGAAAAGGACTTGGGTTTCGCATATTTTCAGGATTTCACTTGTGTTTGTCAAGTAATAACTCATAATTTGATATCCACTTAAGGTGAGAGATCAGTGACCTATCACTGTTTTAGATCTATTGGTGTGCTTTAGCAGTATAGGTGTCATCAACCTTAAAAGGATGTAAGATATTCATATTTACTGTATTTGTGTGAACACTTGCCGTGAGCTATTTTCAAATTTTCGTGTAATATTCCCCACTAATTTCCGGATAAGCGTCAGCCTTGGTTAATTCGGTGATGTAATGAAATGTTCAATGACATGTGTCCATTATATTGTTTGGAAGTTCCTAATGTAAATTAATAGACATTGCCAAATAGCTACACGAGGAATTCCTGAAATTTTAAACATGTTTCCTGCGCATTATAGCTAGTGGTAGTAACACTGGTCTCCCGTAATTAATGGACACACTTGTTAATAAAATGCATGTGTGCATACCAGCAGCGCCGTATGCCAGATTTATATTGGAGGGAAGTTCCTACAAAAAATATGAAATATTTCCCCGTGGGCGATCTCTCACGTCTGAGATTGGAACTTCAGGAAGTGTTTTCGGAAAGCACTTCAATATGATACTTTGACCCCTTCTTTCTGCGGTGTCCTAATGCGTGCTTTTCCAATTAATGTGAAATCGGGTATTTATAAATACTTTGTGTCCGTCATTACAAAGAATGAAAAATGGAAAACCATGTTAAATTAACATTGTAAAAGAACTGTTTTGTGAGATTTTGAATATGTGCGTTTGCACAACAGATTTTCGTTAAACGATTTATACTATTCCGAAGCAGAACCTCCTTGAATTGTATCGATGAAACAGGAATTTGTGGGCTACAAATTAGAGTTTTGAATATTTTAGCAAGACAGACGTAGATAGATGAAAAGAGAAACAAATAAATTTGGAGTTTCAGCAAGACATCACTGGTCGTGAGGTGTAATGAGTGTATGCATCTCAGCTAAATTAATTGTTTTATATTTCCGGAAATAATGTTTTGTATCGTGCCGTATTATTTTCTTTGACCAAGTTTTGAAATGAAGCTTTATTCAAAATCTTGTTACGTAAATTTCAGGAAGCGTAATAACATTTGTAATTATTTTAACTAAAGGATACTGATTTTGTTTTTAAGAGGGTGGGGTGCAACCAAACAGTTTACGTTGTTAGACCTGTTTTTTCTGACGGCTTCAAATGTAGATGTGCTTATGGAACGAGACCAGATGCTGGTTGATTTAGCAGCCTAACCTTTTAAGTTTAACCCGGTTGCACACATCAGAGGAACTGTTTCACTAGCAATCCATACTCAAAATACCGCCATGATAAGAAATTTTAATTGGTATTAATATAGTATCATTCTAGTGCAATTACCTGTAATACAATGGTAACTTCGAGAACAAAAAAAAATTAATCTAACAAAACGAAGGCTCCGACCTGCATGTTTTTGAAAGACTTATAATTCAGCTAATACAATACTCCCACGCGAGCAGATCAGGTTTCTACTTTTCATGGAAAGTCAAAATAAAACAGTAAATTAAAAATATTGGACTGCAAGATCGAAACATTTTGCAGTGTTTTAAGATTGCACTTTAGTATACAGCCTGATTTTTGTTGGGAGTTAAACAAAAGTAGCGTTACCTATTACAGTGGTTTCATGATAAAATATCTGAGTAACTTTTGGGAAAAAGCAGAGTGGGATGTTTTTAAGAGTCTCGTATTAATTCATTTCGACCAATTTATAATAATCTAACCTGGGAAAGGGGAGTTATTCTATTGTAAACTTCCTGAGTTCTCCGAAATATCACAAAACATACAACCACCCATGCATAGCGTGTTCGTTGCACTGCTGGTATCTCGATCTCCTTTGAAATGACATATTCATTGGACTGTCTGCCAATATGGAAAATAAATATTACTTTCGGAAAAGAACTACTGGCCATGGAAAAATGCATAGGCGACAAGTACCAAAGATAATAAAAAAGTTTTATGAGATAAGGCACTACAGAAAGAGCCAGGAGCCCGCTGCTGCATTTGCTGATGCCGTCAAAGACTCCAACAATCTCACCCACTTCCTCACGTGAGCACTCTATATAATTAACCCTGCAAAAGATAACTCGATTTCATAGCGGTGGAGGTTAAACTTATACCTATAAAGGGAGGAAAACTCAAAACTGCAGTGTCAGTAAAAGCAATACTACTGGGAACGACGTAATGGTGGCTAACACAGTACAATACAACACAATTGCACACACAGCCGTGGTAGAGCTTTTTTGATATTTTAACACGTCGCAATTAGCCGTACAAGCCACACCAATTGATGGGGAAATGATTCACGCCCATTTTTATCACAGGTGTGTCCGGATCGCGCCTGTATATTCCAGGTCCAAATCCCCAGCCTGATCCACATATGCGCACGGCCACGACCTTTCACGAGCACAGAGACCGTCGCGCTCAGCACCAAGCAAGCGGTTTGGCGAGGGTACCATCCAGATCCCCTGGTGTTTCTCCAGGACATCACCGGCGCATTAACGCAGCTCGACATGCGACCACCCTTAGAGAAAGAGATCTATCCTCATCTCCTCTAGCATACCAAGTCGACCACTGCCACCCCGAGTCTGAAACAATCGATTGGTCACCATAGAGAAATTCCAGTGGAAACAAGCCCATTGCCCGTGTTACTGCGTATTATTTTCCGTGGTGCTTGTGGATTTTTCAAGAACCAACTGCGTGATAGCATATAGTGAGCGACTATTGGGCGAACAGAGGCAGTCCTTCCCACCTCAGAGCATGGGACACCATTTCCACCATCATGGCCAGACTAAAATGGACGTGCACTGACCCCGNCCTTACACCTATTAAAGACCGTCTGTGCTCTGTATATGTACAAGGTCCTTCAAATCCTCACCGGACTAGAGCCTTACACCCATTACAGGCTGATGGTTCGCTCAGTCAACTCGCCTCCAACTGCTTTTACCAGCAGAAAATAACTGTTTTCAGCTCTCACCTTCACCGTACATTGGAATTTCTTCACATTGAGATTCCTGCCCTGGGCTTCAAATGACCTGAATACCAAGTATTTCAACAACCCACCAAGCGGTCGGGTCTCTAGTACCATACATTCGGCCCAAGCCACATGGCAGATACGCCTTTCCCAGTCTCGAGGAAAGTGGGTCTTATAGAAAATACGGGCAGCGGAGCTCAATTTACTTATACCCAGGGGTTGTGTGAGGAGCCTTGGGTTACCATTGGTGGGTCAAGGTTGTGTAGGACTCAGATGTCCTTCGCTCCATCCACTTTTAATAGGGTATGCGTGGGTTACCAGGTTCGGATGACTATAGCATGGCACTCCCGCGACTCTTCAAACGCCCGGATGCCTTACTCGTTTAGGGAGAACTCGCCTGGAGAGTCAATGACCAATGTGCCCCGGTGGCTAACCCAAGATGAATTGCCTACAGCAGCAGGATGAACACGAAATATGTACTCGGTCAACAACGAGAACCAGAAGGACTTCTAAGTCACCAGTGCCCATGTCCCTGACTCTCCGCCTTTCCTTGGCCCACAAAGACACTGAAGATTCTGCCACAACACCAATCACCGAAAACTTTCTAGCATAGATGTCATAAATCATCAGCCACCGCAATGTCGGAATCGCCTGAATGACAAAACACAGGTGTTGCGCAGAGGCAGCTCCCCGACTCCAAGCAGAGTTCTCTGTTAATAAAGGACAGTTAAATCAGGTGAACATAGGAAGATATTTTCCCGCCTAATAGATTGGGGGGAGGGAGGGGGTGACGATCCGTCTGCAATGTATCAAATGGGCGACCACAGGTTAAAGTACTGAAGGCCAGTATATTTCATTACAAAAAAGTATAAGGTATGTAGCGTACCTGAGTGTGTATATATTCTCATGTTGCGTGAGCCAGAAAAAACTCTTTTGTTGGCAGGACTGTGAGACCTCTTTCGAGGTACTGACGAGCCAGTATTCGGTGATTTACTGCTCGGGGTATTTACCAACGAATCTGAGGAAGACAGTTTAGAGAAATAAACACACATTCAAAATCTGAATGAATGATTTCAATCAATATAATTATTTCACTGAATCTGCAATAAGCTGTTATCTACTGTCGAGTGGAATGCGCTGATATTTTACTCCCAGGCCAGTGCTGTTCACTAGGAGTCAGTATCAAATCACTCTTTAATCAGTGAATACCAGCGGCCAAATTGATCGGTAGAAATTTGCTGATTCAAGTGGAGCAGTTTTAACTGATCTGCAGTCAAAATCACTTATTTGGAGCAATTTCAATTCTTTCTGTTTTAGAATGCATAGTCTTGCTGCAGGGAATAGGAATAAAATGTTGTGCATTTCCAAAAATCGGCAAGTCACCAACTGAAATATCCGTGCTGGTTAAGGTGTGTACAGTCAGCGATTTTTGGACCTTACCGCATATTTTTCTGTGCTTTTTGGGAGGCTTTTGGAGTCACCGGTTTGTCTGAACCACGTACCGGCAACCAGGTAAGTAATTACGACACCGCGTCACTAAAACCTTTCCGGCCTCGATTTATTGCGAAAGATGCCTGATAAGCCATAGGAGTTGTATTAACTAACGTTATTGTAAGAATTGGAGTATTAGAAAATGTAATTTGGTAAGTAATAACTAAGCTTTTAATCTGAGGACTTATTCATTTGTGAATAGCATTGTTGTAATAGATTAATATCGCATAAAACTCAGATGTTTGATTTGAAATTTGTCTTTGCCGCCACCATGGAGTGAGTGGAGAGATCCAGGCGGCTCTTAACATCGAGGTCTTGAGAGCCGATGAGGGTGAAGCGAGGTGACTATGCAGCGGCGCCGCGGTGAGTGGGCAGGGGAAATGGGAGATCTCAGAGAAAACCCGCCGACCAGCGGCATCTTCCGGCACGTTTCTCACGTGCGAAATTCCGAGGAGCGACTCCACCGTGAATCGAACCCATTTCACCTTGGCGGGAGGCGAAAAGTCTAACCACTACACCACCGCGGCCCCGCCACCATGGAAGTGAACGAGCAGGTTGTTAGTAGCGCCGATACTGAGAGGTTTGTTTGCCTCATCAAAACACTTGTTTGTGTACGGCGAAGAATAAAAAATACAATAATTTCGACTGAATATGTTGTTTTCAGGAAAAAATATATATTTTAACCACCGAAGGTTTTAATATGTGCAAACATGCATTTCCTTACATAAAAAAAATCGTTTTCTTGCATTAAAATGTTGTAGCTAATAAAATATTTCGTAAAATCCGTTTACATATCCGTTTGGGCACACAAACAAGCGTTTTGTTGGCTGAACAAACTTTACGCTCAGTGCAATAAACTGTTTTTCAAAGAATGTCTTACGGGAGCTGAAAATTTCCCGCACGACTCATTGTGTACGAAAAGCCACCTCACTTCTACAGCGCTTGACTATTTTCTTGCTGCGTAGCTGAGTCGCAGAGAGCTCGGATAACCTTGGCAGTTGATACGGAACACTGCACTCGAGCGATAAGCTTACTGCGGCGGATGGAGTGAAGAGCTATAAACATCTACCTACTTGCATGCAGAAACCTAGGTAACTACTTGTAAACCCTTCGTCTCTGTGCATGGCGCTCGCAATTCCCAATCAAACACAACCAGTCCTGCTGAAGGAAATTTGTGACCCACAGTTTCGGCGATTATCTTCAGTACTCCATATTTTCCAAACCTTTTCCTCTCGCCCGCCCAGTCAACAGACTGCCTTGTGATTGTTTCTATCGCCCCAGGAATTACAAACCATCCACTCCGCGCCTTTACTTAGAAGTTAATTTAAAGATTACATTTGACATAAGTATGCTGAGCAATCATTTTGACGTGCAAAGAAAATACTGAGACGATTTATTGTTTGAATTGACATTTTCCTTTTTTTGACGCATCCCAGTCAAGTCAGCAATTTCAGACTTAATGTTTTCTTCGTGATTTTATCAGAATTGTTACGTGTTGCTTAATCTCATATAGCATGATGGAGCAAACGAGTTAACATCGTGTCTCTAGTCCTCTGTGGGCGTCTGTATGCGATGATGACGATGATTCAAACCGAACCTCCAGTATTGCTTATTGCATGGGCACTAAGTCGGCACCTAGGGTTCTGGACCCAGTACACGATCATTGAGCTCCTGCCGTTTTTAGCCTCCCCGTGTACAAACATGCTATTTGAAAGCCAAGGTCTCCTGTGGCCACCCCGAATTGGGGAAATTTTTACAGTGGTACAAATGCCAAGCAACACAATAAGTAATTATATGGTTCAATGATTTTTAAGAGGGATTTAGTGATAGGTTGTATTTAAATCAATCTGAAGAATTTAGCTTTGCAAAACGAGTGGAGAGCTGAATTTAGATCTGGAACGGTAGCTGGCCCTATAACTATGTATTTATTAGATTCCCTTTATTTGATTTTAATACGATAGTATTTCCAATTTGTTGAGGAACTTAAAAAAATGTTTATGAATAAACTATTTTATGGCTAAATAATTGTTTTGAGCACTTTATCCATTTTTGGATTAAACTAATTGATGATGGTTGAATATGACTAATGTCGTGTCCGATACTTTTTATCCTATGTAATTGATGAGGAGGGCATGGCCCAAATCCTAAATCAAAACATCTGTAGATCGATTGCAAATGCTGCTGGAGTGTCAGTAGTTTCTCAGATGTCCGAGAGTAAAAATTGAACACATATTTGTTTACAGCATTGTCTTGCAAGTTTGGACTCCTATTTCCGTATTATAACTGAAGAGTGATCTAGCTTTTGAGTGCTTAACTACTCTGGCATATTTTCATAACATTTTAAAAGTAAATTGCATTTTTTTTTTCAGTCTGCAGAGAAATATCGAAGCATAAACTGTACTCCTGCAGAAATAAATATTCATTATGAAGTAGATGTTAAATTTGCGTTCGTTAAAAAATTATCTCACCGACTCAAATAAATGAATATCTCTTATCAATGGCTTACATAAGAAAAAACTTGAGGCATAGAAACTATGTTCGGAGCTAAACCGCTTGTGATCATGAACACTAAGAAGCCGCGTTCGTGTAACGAGGAGGACGTATGTGTGATATTGCGAGCCCAGTTCCCAGTGTGGCCATAACAAGCACAGAATTGATAGGCAAGTGGTTCAAAGGCCATTGCACAGTAGTTGGAAATTCCATTGTCTTAACCCTTTCTTTTTAAATCGGCACAAATGAAAATTATAACTTTGAACACCAGGTTTGTGTTCTGAAAAGAATGACTAGTCGGTCAATGAAATACTGCTCGACGAAAACTGCAGGTAACTACTTACTAATCAATATAACTATTCTTGAGGTCACTGATGGTATATAGAAATTGCATTATTTAAGTAATCTGTGATCCTGGAACCATGAGAATAATTTTTTATCAGAGTAAAATTCCTCTAATTAGGAGTATTTCCCATTGAGTGAACCCAGGAGAATGCATTGGATGCCAAAATCTGAGAACTGGGAGATACAAACACAAATATTGAGAAATATCTTTTGAAGCGTGGTATTTTATCCACTGAATCATTCGGTTTTACTCACCCGAATACCAGTGGAGTATTTTTCACAGATCTGCAGTTAAATATTGTTGATGTAAACCATTTCGCCTTGATTCATTTTTGTTTCGCAGTACTTTGTGGACATTTTCGAAAGGAGAGTCTATAAGGGTGACGTGTTACATACTAAATTGTTGGAGTGGGTAGAACGAGAGCAGCTGGAAGTTATAATCTTGTTTTCTTTACCTTATTTCCACTCTGAAATCTCAAAAGTGCAGTGCATAGTGTGCTTGCCTTGCAGCTAAGATATCTCGGGTTCGATTTTCTGGGAATGATCTGAGCACATAAGACGTGCTAGTACGTAAGCCACCCCTTTAACTTTGTTTAGAGGGATTTAGTTGGCAATCATGAATAAACACCAGTGTTTCTAGAGTACCTTTTCTTTCTTAATACCACCTTACACGAACTCCCGCCTCATTCATCTCGTGCGTTCTCCAGGGTGGCTGGCGCGACAGGACTGTACCTTGTAGTAGGGCAGTCGGGTCCAAATCGCGGACAGCCCCACTACACTCCCGTCGACCCCGGCCTCGCACGGGAACTGCTTGTACCCCAACGTAAGTACCTGTCGCACAGTGCGTCCAAAATCTGCATTTGTTCAACGCTGTGTTTCTAATAACTCTGGATTTCTTGTGATCTGGGAAGTCAGTTCATACATTTCAGTGCATCAGTCTTGGAGGCGGAGATCTGAGGTCTTGTGCTACCAGATGCAGTATGTCCCAGAACTCGCGCTCACGAAGGACGTTATGATGATAAACAGAGAACAGAGCAATTAACGTGTTCATCACCAGCTGAAAGGCAAGCAGTTTACGATATATTGGGCTCTAAGTCCACTACTGATTGACCTCGATAGAACTGAGTGGGGACGAGTTCTAGCTTTCTGCACCCTTGCCTCGCCACGCAGAGGTTACGCCCCTAAACGTTCCGCTGGTCAAAATCTTAGTGAAATTTTTTATTGCTCAGATTTATTGTCCTCGCCCACTGGCGCGAATTTTGGGGCATTCCGTACAATTTTATTTTTATGTGCATATTTCAAGAGATTCTTATTTATATTGATGTTATGTGAGCTATATGGTGTTGTTGTGGACAGTAGCTTATTTCCGGCCTTTCTTAACTATTGAAGCACTTTTTGTTTCAGACTACTAGTGTGACAATAACACGGAAACTACTGAAGCGTTGCAGTTTTGAAACGACTGTTATGATTTGCAACTGCATTTCCTGTTAATATTTTGTGTTATGTTAAATTAAAACGAAAATCCAAATTAAATTTATCTTGAACGATATTCAGTAACATTTTTCTTCCAGCCAAGAGGTACAGACAAAGGAGAGGTAGGCTGAGGTACGATTTTTCCACCACTGGCACTAATAAAACACTAAATTAATATCTGACTAGACGGTCGCAGCGCGCCTTCGTTATAAACTATTTGAGAAACTATACAGCAAAAAAAAAAAGACGTTAGAAATAAGCTCTCACAACAAAAACTAGTCACATTGCATATTGTATGTGGTGGTAACAACAGGCTCCAGCAAATGGCGTTGTGCTAAGATGAGAGGGCTATAAATATACTCATGTGTGTGAAAAAAGCAACACCAATTTACACTCTCAACGTTATAACGCAGGCCATATCAACCAGAGAAGCGAACAAACACTACATTTAGTATAACTATTATAGAGGATGATTACTCAGCATTATCATTCATTTCGCTATAAACTGTTCCAATTATAAGGGACTTTGCTCATTTCAAATACTTGCTTTCTACACAGAAGAAAACAACAAGGCAAGTGAACTGAACATATAGATATGTACAACTCAGCGAGTTAAAACTGCATATATATATATATATATATATATATATATTGTCAGTCACCTCTGCAATAAAACGTCGTAGATATGACCAAGCATGTAATTTACACTCTCAACATTATAACTTAGGCCATATCAAAGGAAACGTACAAATAAAACTAAACTTACAGGGAATGAAACGCTGGATATAGTAGGAAAATTACTAAATTTGATAATGATTGCGCATGCGCGGATGCAGCAACGCCCTCTGAACTGACGCATGAAAGCATATACATAAAGGACTGCTGAGGATCCAGACAAATATAATTGTTCATCGTCAGTGAGCTGTAAATGTTCCTACTGGAGTCAGTATGCTTCGTCGACTTGAAAGGGCACCTTTCATGCATGTTACGGAGTTGAATGGGGCCGAATGATCGGCGTGCGTGAAGGATTTTCATACTACGAAATTGCTGCTCATACGGAGCATAATGCCGCGACAGTGATGAATCAGTAAACTGAGAAGAACAGGACGACTCGAAATTCCGAAACTGGACCACGAAATGCGACGACACCGTGGGATCAGACACCTCATCCGTGTGGTAGTGATGGACTGTGCATCTTCGTCTCGAGTGCTAGGACGTTGGAACACTGCAAAAGGTCTGACATTTTCTGCTTCCACGTTTCGAGGGCGTCTGCCTCGCAGAGGATTGCGAGCGTGCATACCTTTTTGGAGGATTTCCTTGAACCTGAGCCATTGATGCCTCAGGCAAAAATGGGCTCACAAACACACCCAGTGGTGTGGAGGGTGGCAACATGTCGTGTTTCCATACAAGTCCCGCTTCAACTTAGATTATTACATTGATGTCCGCAAACGCATTTGACGATATGGAGGTGAGCGCCATCGTCAAGAATTTGTTGTCCTGCGTCATAATGCACGAACGATGGGTGTGATGGTTTTGCGAGCCATTGGGTTGGATATCATAAGCGATCTTGGCTGCTATGCATTATTGGTACTCAACAGCAAATGTTGTATCAGGAAAAATGTGGAGGCTTAAGTCGTAGCCTCCCTTCAGCACACTCCTGGAGTCATGTTCCAAAAAGACGATGCCCTACCACATGTTGACAGAAATTACCAGGCTATCTTCGAAGCAAAACATATACCGCTTCTTCTCTGGCCTGCAAGTTCATCCGCTGTCACCAATTAAAAATATAGCATATATACTGATTTTTTGCTAGTAATGTGGTTGCATTGCTCTGAAACTGCAATCATTTGTTTGTAGTACTATTAGAAATTTGTATAATTAATTTCCTTCCCTTCTGATGGTTCTTTTATGGCGTGGCAGCTTCCACAAACATAAGTGTAGCTGCAAGTGTTCTGAATGATTACACGTATTACGAGGATGTGGTACAGTGCGGTGAATGTCTCGTTCATTGTGTGATAAGTTGGCCGCAAAGCAGATATTAAGAACTGGCAAAAAGAAGTTATTGTATTTTGGCGATCCAAAGGCCATAGTGTGAACGAAGTAGCCGAATTTACAGGTGTGTCGAAGCATATGGTCATATACGAGTCTATCAACAGTGGCGAATTCTCGTCAGATGAAACTCGTAAACATATACCACTTGCGTGTTTCATTACTTTTGAATGAAAACCACTTCGCTTCCACGTAAGAGTTGCTACGAGAAGTTAACGTAGATCCTTCGTTGCCAACTTCTGAAAGAACGCTGTACAGGAACTGCGTGCTATGAGCATACAGAGCAGAGTAGCACACAAGAGGCCTTTACTCACATCTTCACACAAAGTTGCGCAGTTGCAGTGTGACAAGAGACAGACACTGGACTGTTCATTACTGTAAATGTGCCGTTCAGTCGGACAAACCTCCTTTCTGCCTGCATGGGAATGACCCTAAGCGTCGGTACATTGTAGACTTCAGGCAGCCTTCAATGAGGACAAATGTGCAAGGTGTGGTTCAAGCTTGAGGAGGTTCTCTGATATTCTGAGGGTGTTTTAATTACGCGGGAATGGTTCCTTTGGTTGAGGTGACAGTAATTTTGATCGAACATGGCTATATGGTATTGAGCTGCTGGAAAACGAGGTTTCGCCTTTCGTTCTTCATCTTAACTAAGAACATAACACTCCTTCCCAAGTACTCCAATATGTTAGTTCTCACATTCACAGGGTTCACAGGTCTGACTGGCGTGAAAAACATTCCGGACTGTTCACGCATCTGGCACAGCCCGCAAAATCCCCAGGTTTAAACTCTTAAAAATATGTGTGACTACCTAGAACTTGTAACTCCAGGGAAGACATCCACGAAATCAAACCAAACTGCGCAATTATTCTATGCGAGTGTGGCTGATAATTTATATCACCTATATCCGGGCATTTGTCCAGTACATTCCAAATGATATCGCAGCTATTTTTCGTGTTTGTGGAGGAATTTCACCCAACAAGTTAAGTTTGTCTCGGGTGATTATATTTTTGTCCGGTGCGCTTACTAATGACAGAGTGGTGCAAACATCTTAGCATTTTATACTCTTCGCGTAAGAACGTGAATTTTATATGCTTCAAATACCGCACGAACTGAAATTCTTATTTTAACATGTCTGTTTTTTAATTTAAAATTTGCATTAAAACATTTTATTACATTGATGTTAAAATAATTCACGCAATAAAGTTATCTAAAATCGCTCGAATTTGGTATAACAAAACAAAATATTTATGATTAAATTAAATTAATTTTATTTTGAAAGAGTTTGGAAATAAAGTGACAATAGCGGATGATTCATGTAGAACATTCATCACATAACCTTAAGGGGGAAGTAGCCACGCCATCTTGGATGTACGTATTTTCCTCCATAACTTAATCTTCGGAGTCAATATTTAAAAACCAAGCTAGTCAAGGCATTGGGAACATCTTAACATTTATTTCGAAATCCAACTTATTTTTCTTACATGATTAGTTTCACAAATGTAACCGTAATCAAATAATACGTAATTATTTAATAATGTCAATCCCACATGGAAAAATACAAGTATAATTTAATCCGGAGAAATTTCAAAAAATTCGTTAAGTAGTCCGCTATTTCATTTCTAGCTTTGATTTTTTTATGTCTGGTCATAAATTTTCATTGTGAAGATTAGCAAGAAAAATCGAATATAGAATGGACACTACCCCTTTAAAACACTTTATAAAATATTTTATTGAGTTACTCTAAAAATTAATAATAAAATTGTAAATTTTACTTTTTCTAGGTTAGTATTTAGGACACTACATGCAAAACAGAATTAAAATTTATACTTACACGAGTTACTTTCCAGTTCTCAGACTATACAATCAAGTCTGTAATTGCTGCCGATTTCATTTTATAAATAACCCAGAGAAATGTTAGTGTTAAGTGCTATTATTTGATGTAATTTTTCTAGAGCTTAATCGCCCGACAGTAAGACCCATTTTATACGTGTCAGTAGGCTGGTTGTCGTAATAAAGCAGGTTATGGGCACATTACCCTTTCCCTGCTTTAGCACGTCATCAACTCTTGTCGATCGCTCAAATAAATATGCGCTACTTCACTGGACTCATCAGTTTGCTTTATTTTCATCCCATCTGATATTCTGAAGCAATTATTCGAGGCATATTCAAAAGAAACGATGCACTTAAGCTTCCTGGTGGATTTGCAAAGTGAATTGAATTATTTTATGGGGGAAAAAATCGGAAAACTTTGCGCCTTTTGGTTTATTGCTACTTAACAAAATTATTTCCCTAGATAGGGATGTGGAGGGGTTGGGGAAGTTATAAATATTGTACGACATTATCTTCAAATAACTTAAGAGCGATAACATTTTCTTGTGAACAGTCTTTTACGAATTCGGTATTTTCTTTCTGCATGGGCTTGTTTCCAAGTACATTGTAGATTTAAATTCATCATTAGTTTCAAAATGTGAATCCTGAACTGTCAGTCAACCTATAATAATAAAGATTTATCTCCTTTCTTTCTTAATTAAGTCTTATAAAATTATAGCAACTGTTCGCATATTGCTATTATTTTCGAATATTTATCTAGACTTCCTAAGTAACTTCTGCGATCCAATATGGGTGTATCAGTGAGTGTGATACAAAAATGAGTGATAATAATATTTATTACCATACTTTATTGAATTTTATCACTAATAAAAAAAATTTTCGCAAAGAATATCTACATGGCTAAGGTTTGATTTGGAAAACAAAAATCTTAGTAGTAAAAAAAAATATTCATCATTAAATTATTATCAAGAGAAGAATAATCACTGTAATGTAATAAAATGCTTTGTATTAAATATCTCAGATCGAGTGATGTGTGGATTAGTTTTTTTTTTTTCATAACCGTGTTTTATTAATCTTGGCCTCATTTCAAAGCACTGTCGAGTCTGGCGATATGCAGGCATGTAGGAAAAACCGGTAACCGGTTTTCTTTTGTAAGTTTATTTCACAACAGCTTAGTTAACCGTATATGTGCAACCAAGTAGGCGTAGAAAATTATAGTGTGCGCTAGTTTACGGGTGGTGGTCATGTGGTTCACGCACGGGTTTCTCCCGTCAAGGCGATCCGAGTTCGATTCCCGCCAGTCACCCCCAGAATTTCGCATGCGGGGAAACGTGGGTTGCGTTACCGCTGGCCGGCGGATTTTCTCAGGCACTTCCATTCTGTCGCAACTCCATCTCCAAATCACGTAACCCCCACGGGAAATGGACCCCCGCCCAATCTGTAGTTTTGTATTCTTCGCTGCAGCCTGACCGACAGGCCACAAGGCATTGCTTAGCACCTTCATTTCCTGGAGTCAGTATTGTCTGGCTGCTATTGCTGCCATCGCCTGTGTAATTACCCGCACAAAATCACTTTGTTCTTCCTGGCAATTCCAAGCCGTAAAATAACTTAGACAGTGTCTGTGTAACAATTGGAGAAATTTTGAAAAGCTATTTTTTGTACTCTACCTGGTAAAAATTAAAATGAAAATTATGGATTATGTTAATGTAAGATACTGATAGATGGTGTGGATCTATATGAATGATGACATGGATCATACGTGATGAATGGTGATGGATATCGATCATAATTAATTATGGATGATTGGTAATGGTTAATAATGAACATGAATTATATGGAATTATGGTGATTGATGATGAACGATGATGATTGAGGAACATGATGACCGCTGAAGATGATTATCGGCACGGTGATGTGAACCATATCGCGACTTTACCGGCTAGGCAGGATGAGTCTGTGTGGCGGTTCGGCATCGACTCCCGCAGAACGCCGGTGGGTCAGACCCACCAACCATTAGATAACTGTATGGGTAGCTGTTGATGACGAGAAAATCGGTACACCTCCCACATATAAGTTGACAATTCCGAACTGGCGAGACGCCTGTCCCCTTCACGCGCCCTCCAGTGAGATCGCGGGTTCTGACAACGCCGCCCCTTTGTTGCAGATGGACCTGCAGCGGCGCGGGCAGCAGAAGGGGCGAGTGTACTGGCGCTGCTACTTCAACGCCGTCACGTGCTTCAAGAGGAAGTGACGTCACACCTCCCCTGCCTACCGCCCGAAATAGGGCCTCGCTCGCTGGCGCGGGTCGCGACCGCTACTGGTAGCCGTGCCCTCTCTCCTTTGTCAGTGGGTGTACACACGCTTTACGTCTGTGTCGCCTCCACCGGCGTTCACATTTCATGCTACCAACTGCTGTGTTTAGCTATGTATTGTGTAGTGTGTGTGATGTTAAATTGATGTTGTTGCCTGTCGTGTGGCATTACTCACCAAACTGTACACCTGTCATTTTATTGTATGTTATCGATGGGAAATAGAGATGTTTAAAACAGTAAAAAAAAAAAAAAATACTTCTGTTTATAATTTATTTTTTCGTCCTGCATTAAGTTTGTATTAGTTGCGTTCCTAAGTATGTGCATCGGCATCACTTAAATGAAATTAATATATATACATATGCTATTTTTATTAGTAGCAACCATTTTCAAAATGAAAAAAAAAAGTTTTATTCGTTTCTGTTAAATATATATACAAATAACAATATAATAAAAAGTGCTATTTACACGAAAACAACCAATTTTCTTGAGTATTTTTATATGCTGTTTTCGGTTAGTTAAACACTTTTAAAAGCCATGCTCAGGATCTATTTTACTGCCAATTTTGTATATTTCCACCATACGTAATATTAACATTGCTATGAGCCCTCTCACTTTATTCAAGAGCTGATCAAGTGAAAGTGTGAAGCGATCAGTAACACATACAGGATGTTTTTTATAACACCGACAAACTCCGGCATGTTTTCCTCGTGAAATTGTAAGTTGAAAATTTTATTACACTTTTCCCCTAAAGCGATATTTTAGGAAGCTGTACGCCCCCGCGAAATTCTAATTTAAAAATTCCTTCATGTTTGCGGTGTGTTGCCTGCCTGTCGGACAACACATATTCTGTTTTGAGAGAAGGCACTAATGTATGGATTACTCGAAAGCTTTTCACCGTAGAGTGTTCCATCAAGATGGCCTTTCTCGTTCATTTAGACATGTCTTAAAAATCGCTTAAATCTTAAGGTTACAATTTTCACCCAAAAATAAGATTCCAACCTCCGTTTCCCCCATGAAGGAGAAAGATATTACCAATCGCGTTTTCAGGGGTGTAAGATCTTCGTTCTACACAACACCATTCACAGATTTGTTGCTTTATCGCGAGTAGTTTCTGTTATTTAATTTTGGGAATGGCATATCCTTCTTTATAATCACTTTAGGGGAAAAATTATACATTTAATTTCGTCTTATTATTTCGTAAAGAATAACCTGCCGGAGTTTGTTGGTGTTCAAAAACACCCGGTATAAAACATCTAGATGAAAATGTAGCATGTATCAGACTCCAGGAAGTTATATTGAATAAAATAAGTTTACATTTCATGATGGACTTCTAATAGCACATACGGTGGAAACAAGCATAATACTCGTTTACATCATCCCGGTATGAAACAAACAAAAGGCAAAACAAGGTAAACTAAGGAATCTCATCAGTTTCAATATCAAAACACAGGTCTTCTCGGATGCATTGACAAACGTCAATAACGTTTATGACCTCCGAGATTCCTGAGGCATGGTTGTATCCGACGAGGCTTGCCAAAAACAAGATCACTAAGCATTTCCCGAGACAAATTTCCCCCATTCCCAATTGCTGCTTTTTTTAAGGCCTGAATGGTCATTGGTGGTCGTGCACGGTTTGAAATCACTCGTTTGAGAATGGACCACACACATTCTCTATGCAGTTCACGTCAGCTTATTGAGCTGTCCATTACATTCTTCGGATCCCAGCGGGAAATATGCTCAATTTTTCGTGAGCAGTGTAAATAACAGAAACTAAATTGAATTATTTCATTGTTCACAAATGTTTAACACAGTTATTTTAATACGGCACTAACCCGCTCATTCAACGTGCCCACAATCGTGGACACGTTGCACAATAATTATATTTGTGACCGGCACTGTACACAGCAAGTAATCAGTGCATAGTCTTCCTCGAGGCTAATCTGATTTGTGAAATTTTCTGCACCTCTCTCGCGTGAGTGGTTAATGCCAATATAATCGAGCACGTAGCACGCTGTTCGCTGGTTGTAAGGCAAGTGCTGAGCACAAATACACCTCGTAACAAAAAAATTACGTGGTTTCAACACTAACTCAAAAAAAAAATGGCGTGTGGGGAGTGCACCCAGGGCAAGGCGACACCCTCCGAGTGACGGTCTTTCCAGCTGGGACCCGTAGGTGACCGTCATCCCCGGGCATGACAGACATGAGACCCTAGAATGGAGCGGCGCTGGAATGAAGGGGCGGGGGAAACGGGAGTACCCCGAGAAAACCCGCCGGCAAGCGGCATCGTCCAGCACGATTCCCACATGCGAAAATCCGGGAGTGAACCCGCCGGGGATCGAACCCGGATCGCCGTGGTGGGACGCGAGCGCCCTGGACACTACGCCACCGCTGCCCCCATTAACTCAAAAATTAATGCGCTGCCGAACGGGTTAATACACGGAGCTAAGTTTCCCACACCTCTGCCGGGACCACGGTGTTGTAGCGGCTAGAGCACTCGCCTAACACCAAGGTGAACCGGGTTTGATTCCCGGCGGGGGTCATTCCCCGTTTTTCGCACGTGGCAATCGCGCCGGACGATGCCACAGGACGGCAGGTTTTATCAGGGATCTCAAATTTTCGCCGCTTTTTTTTCATTCCGGCGCTGCTCCGTTCCCACCTCGTTTTACCCTCATCGGCTCTCAGAATCTCGTTTTTAAGGGCGTTGCTTTCTGAGCTTACGGCAACAATGTTAAAACAGGAAATCGATGATAAAAAAATTCCTTCTCAGTGCATACATTTTAAAGATATTTTAAAGCAAAAGGTATTCTACCTGGAATTAATCAAGGAATACCAACTGGCAAGTTAAGATAACATTCCCATTTTTATGTTTAATTTTTTTTTCCTAAAATGTACAATAGAAATTTTTATTTTACAAAAAAATCATTAATAAATAAATACATAAATATATTAATTTCTTGAATTTTCAGTAGTCTGTGAGAAAGTTGCGTTGAATACAAAAACAGTTATCTTTAAAACTGATTCGTTGAGAAGGAATTATATTTAACATTGATTACCCATTTAAAGTCCGTGGCCTCACGATTGGAAGGCAAGGCCCTTAAGAACCGCCCAGATCTCTCCACTCCTAACTACTACCAACTTTACCAGGAGTATAACCAATGCGTATGTTTGTTGAAGCACGTGTAGTTACGAGTGGAAACTTGTATTTTTTTTTCAAAGCTGGTTTCAGTTAACCGGAACAAGCTACGCCAGGTAATTTTATGTTCAAGTTCAAGGCAACAGACTCAAGATTTTATGGAACACACAATCGAAAAATTGCTATTTTTGATCATATTTGCGATTTCCAAGTTACTGTTATTGAAAACAAAATTAAGATAATTTAAGATTTTACCATTTTTAGCCAATCTCAACCAAAATTAAGTAATATTTGCTTAAATGAAAAGGGGCTGCGGTGGCTGGGCGGTTAGACTGCTCGCCTCCCAGCAAGGTGAACCGGGCTCAATCCCCAATCCCCGGCCGGGTCACTCCCGGATTTTCGCAAGTGGGAATCGTGCCGGACGATGCCGCTGGTCGGCGGGATTTCACGGGGATCTCCCGTTTCCACCGCCCTAGCATTCCGGCGCTGCTCCATTCTCACCTCGTTTCACTCTCGTCGGCTCTGAAGTCCTCGTTGTTAAGAGACGCCCAAATATATCAACTCAAATAAAACTTTGTTGTGTACAGCATTCATGAGAGGGTGAGTAAAATAAATCATCCGCACTCTGCTGCCGAGCGAGGTAGAGCAGTGGTAATCCACAGGACTCACATCCGGGAGGACACGGGCTCGATTCCCGGCATGGCCATCCTGATGTCGGCTTTCCACTGGGATTGTTTCTTACTGCTTGCAATTGCCGTTTCTTCCCCCGCTCTTGCTTCTCTGGGCAACTTGCCCCGCCTCCAATGACCTCGCTGTCGACGAGACGTTAATGTACCGCCCTTACGAAGATGTTTATTTTTCAGCATCAATATCAATATATTATGTTTAAAATTGCAATTAGTTGGTAAATAAATTTATTTCAAAAATATTTGAACTGGGATTTTTTGCCACATTTTGTTACTGCTCCGAAGCTATCGTGCGTCGGCACACACACGCGCTGTTATTTTTTTTACGGCGTACTACAAGCTTCACACGTGTCCGAGCGCTCCGTGATCGCTACCTGCAAAGAACTGCCGGCGCGCCTTCAATCACTGTTTTGGGGATCTACTACCCTGTTGGCGCTGACACTCTTCTATACATATATACATATTGTCGTGTGACAGTTTTGAGGATTATAGCACGCCTTTGGCTCACTTCCCTCACCCCCTTACCCCACCCCCTTCAACCTTTAGCGCACTTTGCTGTCGCCTTCGAATAGGCACGTGGCATGGAAAATCTCCAGACACGTGAAGCTGAAGCGGAGGCCTCCCCCCCCC
>NQII01000088.1:920946-937668 GCA_002778355.1 Clitarchus hookeri
CCCCCCCACGCACCTAATAGTCGGGGCCTGGGGGACATTAACTTTGACCGTATAAGCCGCCTTGTCTTTTACAGTGGGGCTTACATACGTCAAGTTAATTTGGCGCACAACTGTGGGGCCTAGACAAGCCTACGTCAAGTTAATTTGGCTTCCCAACTGTGGGGCCTAGACAAGCATACCTCAATATTATAAAAATCAACGTCTCTCTGTCTGCCTGTCTGTTAGTGCACTTATCACTTGAGAAACACCTATCCGATTTACATGTGTTTTTTTTTTTTTAATTCATAGCTATTTTATTTGACAAGGTTTTTAGCATATATTTTGTTACGTAAAGTAACATAAAGAATAAGCAGTGACGATAATAGTGAATCAAGTCGGAAAAAACGTTTGCCGCGATGTTTAAACAGTTAAAGATGGAACAATATAATGTAGTAAAGAATTGTGTAGAATAAAAATACCTAAAAAAACTATATCAGAGAAATACTAATAAGCGTTTTTTACCATTTAATTTCTCAATATGTATGCTTCAATATAAAATATTTGCCTAGTGATTATTTATCTCGTAACTAACACTAAGTAAAATTAACCTTTATTAAAAAAAATAAAACTAAACAATAATTCTGTAGTCCACGCGAGCGGAGCCGTGGGCACAGCTAGTTTTTTTGTAACTCTACTTCTTTACTGCGTCAGCACAAACATACCCTGTGATTCACGTATTGTGAATGAAGGTTTGGTTTCAAACGGTGTCCTCGCATTTAAAACGGTCCAGTGACCCAATTGAAATATATTTCACATAAATGTTACGTGTTTTACCGCAAAAAAATCCTCGACCTTCATAGCCTTCTTCAATAGCACATTTCATGGTATATACCACGAATTACGTGATTCCTCCGTGAAATTATTTTAAGTGTGATTAGTAATGTCCATAAAAACCATTTTCAGGAACTATTTTACCGTTTTTTCGGAACAACTGTGATGCATAACAATCACCGTAGAATTTATTTTAGCCAACACGTAGAAAAGATACCTAGTCACGTCATGTTTCGACATAATCTCGTCGCTTTTCAATACATCTCGTCCATCTGTCAACAAGCTTCGGTATTACCTCACCATAAAGTTATTTGGGCTGAGGTGCGAGCCACGAATGTCTATAGTCGTAACCAGAGGTGAATGCTCGTCCTCATAGGGCTGCTTTCAGGGGACCAAAGTCCGAAAGAGCGAGATCGGGTCCATAGGGCGAATGCCTTTAGCGCCTCGCAACTAAGTTCTTGCAAAGTTTCAACAGTTTGGACAGAGGTGTGAAGACGTATACTGCTCGCAAAAAGGTTAGCATATATCAGAATCCAGGATGATATATTAAAAGTAGTTTACATTTTATGTTGTACTCCTAATATCACATCAATTGGGAGGAGAATACAATACTTGATTACATCATCCCAGTATGAAACAAACAAAAGGCATAAACCGACAAACAACTTAAACAAAGGAATCGCATCAGTTTCAATATAAAAAAAGTTCAATAACGTGTAGGACCTCCACGATTCCTCAGCCACGCTTGTATCCGACGAGACATGCCAAAAACAAGATCGTTAAGCATTTCCCGAGGCCAATTGTCCCATTCCCAATTGCGGCTGTTTTTTAATGCCTGAATTGGTGGTTGTGAGCGTTTGTAAACCGGTCGTTTGAAGGAGGACCAGTCATTCTCTATGCAGTGTATGTCAGCTGAATAGGCTGGCCAGTTCGCTCTTCGGATCCCAGTGGGGAATATGCTAAACTTTTTGTGAGCAGTGTGCATTCTCCATATTTTTCACACTGTCTTCGATAAATATCGGCACCAGGCACATACTCCGACCACAAAAAAAAAAAGTATCACTGCACGCTGTTCTTTCGTGCGAATTAATCACAAATTGAGCAGCCATTGTTTCTCGCACCGCATTTATAAGTTGTTCGCTGTTAACTGAGCACTTTTGAAAGCCCTGCTTAAGATATATTATTTCCTCGTTTTATATCCTTCCACCATATGTGACATTTACATTTCCGTGGACCTAATTACTTTATTCATGCGTCAGTCAAGCGAAAATGTTATGTTGTTTGTAACCTAAATGTGTTACTAACATCCCAGTTCGTACTCTAATGTGTAAAACGCAAAATATACCAAAATTATTTGCCACAAATTTTAACGTTACACTCACAATTTAACGTCAAGGTATAGCATTATTTTACTTAGTTCGCTGCCAACTTAACTGGGAACCTGCAAGTCCGTGTGTATAGTCTATTCGCGATTTCTTCACACTTTTTTAATCAAGCATTTGAAAAACCACGCCATGTATGACGTGTTCGGTTATTTCCTTAATATGCCATCTATCACAAACGTTTTATACTTATGTTAACATATAAGTACCGTATCATTGGTTAAAATGAAACTTTACTTATATTTCGTCTGTAGATGTTAATGTTTAATTTATAATTAATACGATTAAAAACAGTGAGAAAACAGGTGTATTGGTAATTCCTAGTAATAAAAATCTCTTACGCAAAATATTATTACACTGAGTGTGCACTGTTACGGTTGGGTCCCGGTGTGAAATGCCTAACCAAGCAGAACCTAAGAAAGACGCCACGGAATTCATTAACACCAAGCCGGAACCGAATTCAGTAACGATAGAACAATGGCGCAAAGACGCCACAGAAGTGCTGGAATATCAAAACGGCAGACTGAGAGTGATTGCAGCAATCAGGGGAGAATAAAGCACACGACGCTCGGCAACAGTGGATCCGCTGAGCTAGCGCTTATCTAAGAGCATTTTAGGTGAGAAGAACAGTCAACCCGGAAGAGCCCACCGCCGACGCACAAGGGGAACCAACCAAATCAAAGTATGTCAATAGTCACGTGGTGGGGCGAGAAGTGTGACATAGACGTCTACGACCGAGAGGGGTTGTCGTCTCCTTCTAACTTCAGACGTGACACCAGCTGTTCCTGGGGCAGCGTCCGTCAGCGGTTCCGGGTGCGAGGCTAGAGTGAGTTCCTTTCTTTAATGTGATCCTCCTTCTCAATAACCTTCCTTGAGTCCTTCCCTCTCACTTCCGTTGGACTTAATTTTAAATGGAATATCATTGTATGCTCTACTAACTATTGTTCCAGGAAAGTCTTTATTAATGATATCTACAATCCTTTTAAACATATGAGCTTACCCTGTTTTCCCTATCCTTAAACTATCCTAAGTGTGTTATGAGTGAGTAAGGCAGTGTCCCTTTGATGTGATTTTCTGAACTGGTTAAGCTTTGCTTACACGAGGCGGAGGAATATCAGGGAAGTAGAACTTTAGCAGGACTTCAGAACAGTTGAACGTAACCGTGAATGGACTATACCATAGCATGTACAGAGTTGAACGGGCACTAATTTTTTTTTTTTTTCGAAGGTTGATTTCAAATGTGCTTGCTTTACTGTTGAACATCACCATTTAACTGACATAACACGCGCACACCACACTGAGACAGTGACCTTGAATAGAAAGCGTTGCTACGATAGTGCGGCCAACAGACGTTGTAATGTAACAGGTGTGTGAATAATTTTTGACTCGACCTCGTATTTTTACAATTTGTGAGAACAATGTAATTTAGAGCCAAAGTAAACTGCTATGACTTTTCAGTCATTTNGACCTCGTATTTTTACAATTTGTGAGAACAATGTAATTTAGAGCCAAAGTAAACTGCTATGACTTTTCAGTCATTTTAACCACAATTAATTTAGTAACAAATTGGTATAGTGCCTTTTTAAAAATTAAATTTCACATAAATCAGTACAAAAATTGTTTAAAATACATATCACGCCCTAGTGTGGTGCATCCGCTATAAACAATGTGTTTGTGTACCTTTATACATACAAATAGACACACGCACGATGAATCACCTAAAACGTAAACCGCAAATATTTCGGAAATGAAGGGTGCTATTTATGTGCTATTTCATATAATTTAAGTTTATACTAGGGCTCATAATTGCAGCTCAGACACAGATTTTAATCATTATTAAAAGGTGCATTTCTTCAACAAAGTTACTTTTTTTTTCCAAGTAGAATAATTCCTATTCACGTCAAGAAGATAAAACTAAGGGAAATCAGAATGCCAGTAGTGTTTTTTGCAGGATTCAAGTATTTTACGTGCTATCGTAGTATGACAATGTTAAACACCTACAGTTATCTGCTTCATTTAACTGTACCATTTGCCAGCACTTTCTTAACAAATACAATAGTGAATAAACCAATTCTGTGAATTCTGAATAAGAAAGAGAAAACTTTCCTTCACCGGTTGTGTTCAAAATGAAGACCACTAGCTACAACACAAGCTACTATTCTATCATGTAAAGATTGCTGCACATTTTGTAGAATTTCAGCAGAAATTTCAGAACAGCCAGCTGTAATACATAGTTTCATATACTCTGGTGTAGTCGGTATGTCCTTGAAAACAGCGTCTTTTAGCATTCCCCATAAAAAAATCTAAAGGAGTCAGAGTCTGGTGAACGGGTAAGCCAACGTAACTATTCCCTTCGTCCAATCCAACGATTTTGAAACAATCAGTGAAGACTATCTGTAGCACGTCTTGCACTAAGCGCTGGGCAATCATCTTGCTGATACCACAGGATCCTCCTGGTTTGCGGTGGAATGTCCCCTAACATCTGTAGAAGTTCGTCTGTTAGGTAGACAAACTTTTGAGAATCCAGTGTTCCTTCTATGAATAATAATAATAATGATGGGGTGTGGGGAGTGCACCCAGGGCAAGGCAACACCCTCCGAGTGACGGTCTTTCCAGCTGGGACCCGTAGGTGACCGTCATCCCCGGGCATGACAGAAATGAGACCCTAGAATGGAGCGGCGCTGGAATGCAAGGGCGGGGGAAACGGGAGTACCCCGAGAAAACCCGCCGGCAAGCGGCATCGTCCAGCACTATTCCCACATGCGAAAATCCGGGAGTGAACCCGCCGGGGATCGAGCCCGGATCGCCGTGGTGGGAGGCGAGCGCCCTGGACACTACGCCACCGCTGCTCCCCCTTCTATGAAAAAAGGGCCTATGATATGTTGGTTCACTATTCCACACCGCACATTTGCACTCCACGGACGCTGACGTGTCCCTTGACGAAGCCAATGGGGATTGTTTACTGACCAATGGTGCATGTTTCTGAGGTTGACTTGGCCATGATTTGTAAATATTGCTTAATCACTGAAACAATTACATGAAAAATCTGATGTATCGTGTTTTTATGCCCATGTACAAACGTTAACACGATTCTCAAAATCGTTTTCATGTAGCCCTTGATGGAGAGAGACATGATACGGATGAAACTTATGACGGTGCAGAATACGTAGTACACTTTCCTGAATCAGGCAACTCCCTCTTGCGATTGTACGGGAGCTAACTTACGAATTTACAACAGCAGCAGCAGCTAGAACATATATTCCACAGTCTTCTCCGGTCACTCGCTTGTTTATGTTACGTTTTTGAAGTCTTACACTTCCAGTTTCCCGTGACTGGTTAAAGAGGTTCGCAAATAATTGTCGAGATGGTTGATGATGTCTATCGGGATATCGTTCAGCGTGCACATTACAAGAACGAACAGTATTCTTCCTACATTCGCCATACACCACGAGTTTGAATCGAGTTGAGTTCAGAGATTCGGTCGGCTCTTAACAACGAGGGCTTCAGAGCCAATGATGGTGAAATTATATGAGAATGGAGCAGAGCCAGAATGGAAGGGCCGGGGGAAACAGGAGATTCCCGAGAAAACCCGACGACCAGTGAGTGGGATCGCCCTGCTTCGCCTTTGTGGGAAGCGGGCAGTCTAACCTCTCAGCCACAGCGGCCCCTACACCATGAGCATGTTGCCTTTTTCAGCATTAGTAAATGCCATCTTCCAGCATGTCATACGTCTCGGTAGTATGAACTATCACAAAGTATTAACAAGGAGGTCCCAATGCAATCAGTGTAAAGGAAACAGAGCCTAAACACACATATGAACATCGTAGTCTAGTATCCAAACAGTTAAATGGAGCAGACAACTGTCGGTATTAAAAATTGTCATTTTACCATAGCCCGTAAACTACTTGCACTAGGATCCTGCATAAAAATATTGACCTTATAATTTCCTCTAAATTTATTTTCTTGATGTGAATAGGCATTGTTCAATTTGGAAAACTGTAACTTTGTTCAAGAAATAAGCATTATAATACGTATTAAAATCTGTATCTGTGCTGCAATTGCGAATCATTGTCTAAATTTCCCTTCTGTGAAACCAGCACTTCACTAGCACCTTCCATTTCCGAAATATTTGCGGTGCCAGTTTTATATTATTCATCCTGTATGTGTGTCTGTGTATATATCCAGGGTGATTCTCAGCACCCGTATCGGAAACAACACGACACCGGGGGTTCGCGAAAAAAAAAAGTGTGATAACTATACTCTATATGAAGCCTCGATTGGTATTAATCCCATTTATCCGAACATACCGNGGGGGGGGGGGGTGAGCTTTGAAATTGCAAATGGGAATGTGGGTCGTATAAGGTATTGTTGGATAGATCGTCTAAAATGAAACGACATTTACTAAGACGCTTTTTTTTCTAACGTGCATAGTTTACGCACAATGAAAATTGATCGCAAACCTGATTTACTTACTACGCTCAAAAGGAAATCAACGAAACGTGTTGTTTTTCTGGCGTGCATACCTAGTGTACGTACAATCAAAAGGACGTCGGGTGTACTGTAAATATCGGTATGGTGTGATAGAACTACCGGGAACTGGGAACACCCATTCGCACACAGCAATCTTCGTAAGTGTTCTAAATGTCGACGACTCTGTATCAGACACGACTCTGCTCTCCTTCTTATGTTCGCGGTTGCTCGGCGTACCTCAGCACAGCTGAGAGATCCACGTGCTCCTCTGATTCTGTTGCATGTCTTCCCTCGTTGTTGGACGCACGCAGTAGACGATGTCTTCAATCCTCCCCTACAAAAAGAAGTAATTTGGGAACAAGTCTGGAGAACGCGGGGGCCAAGTTACAGGACACTTTATGAAGAGTGATGTGTGCGAATGAGTGTTCCCAGTTCCAGTTTCACAGTAATTCTCTCTGGACGTCCTTTTGATTGTATGTAGACTAGGTATGCATGCCAGAAAAACATCATGTTTCGTTGATTTCCTTTTGATTGTAGTAAGAATAAAAATTGTTTTCGTTCCGTTTCATTGTGCGTAATATACGCACGTCGCAAACCATATTGTTACATGATTTATTTTATTGTGCGTAAATTATGCTCGCCAGAAAACAACTATCTTAATAAGTGTTGATTCCTTTTCGACGATACATCCAACGATGCCATATACAACCCCTGTTCCCATTTGCAGTTTCAAAGCTCAACCTCCATACCTACCTCCGGTTTGTTATGGGGAATATAATTAGTAATAATCGATGATTAATATAGGGTGTAGTTATCACAAGTTTTTTGCGAATCCCCGGTGTCGTGTTTCCGAGAAAAAGGGGTGATACGGGTGCTGTGAATCATCCTGTATTCAGGATGGTCCGCCTAACGTGGACACCCCCAAAATTTCCGGAATTGTCGCAGATCACGAAATGCGGTTTTCGCTAAACTAAATTACGTACGGGGACAAGTAATTAGCCGCAAAGTGACTATTCGTAACACGGGCATGGACATAAATAATTAAACCACATATGATTTTTCCCCTGGAAACACAGAATTATTTCAACAGCATCTGGAAGTACGTGCAAAGAGGAATTCAGTGATATAGCACGCGCAATGGAAAGTAATACAGAAACGCCAACAAATAATGTGGAAATGTGATTAAGTCAGGTGGGCCGGTAGCATGGGGCAGTGGACCTGTACTCACAGCTGTAAGCAAGCAACACGCGCCGTGACTCATCCTGGCGGGACCGCTTCCTAATAGCAGCATAGCGCTTACCGTAATGGGGCAAGGGGCGCACGGAATGCGATGTTTGACAAAGGAGAGCACCGCAGCGGAAAGAAGACGGGCAATGTGAGTGCAAGTCTGATATCAATACATTACATTTTATTCAGATACCAACGTATTTTAGGAGATTTGTTTCCTAGTCATTAACTATACTGAGTAACGAGTGCGTACATAGGTACAACAAAAATAGAACTAACCAACCTAAGGAGAAATGCAATGGCATCTGCATGCATAGTACAAAAGAGCACAGTTATGGTTGAAACGCTCCACATTAGGTCTTTTCACAGCATGTGCTCGATGTGTTTACCATCGACAGCAATGCACATCTGTAAACGCACATGTAGCGAGCGACGAGCGGCCTGAAGTGTTTCTGGCGTGATGCCTCTGCAAGCTGCCACAATGCGTGCCTGCGTGTCTTCTCGCGTCGTAGGAACCATCTTGTACGCCCTGTCTTTCAATGTTCCCCACAGGAAAAAAATCGAGAGGTGTGTGGTCGGGGGGGCGAGCTGGCCATCGTACAACACCACTACTCCCTAACTACCAGTTTGGAAACGTTTCATTTAACACTTGCCTTGCCACCAAAGCAAAATGCGCAGGAAAACCATCATGCTAAAACCACATATCAAGACGTATGTCGAGCGGTATGACTTCCAAAAGTGCCGGTAAGGTATCTCTGAGGAAATGGGCGTACGTACAACAGGTCATTGTCCCTTGAATGAAGTATGGCCCTATTACGTAGTCTCCAACGACTCCACACCACACATTCACTTTCCATTGTCGCTAGGTCTTTACGTGCGGACACCCAACGCGGATTCTCCATCGCCCAGTAGTGCATATTTCGTAAATTTACGCGCCCATAGTTTGTGAACGTCGTTTCATCGGTAAATAGTATGTTCTTCAGAAAATTGCTGCCATCCCTTACAGACATTAGAACAACCCTTCATGTAATGCCTGACGAAGAGCCACCTGATATGGATGGAATTTTCATTGGCGCAGTATCCGTAACACACTTGTTTTACTTATTCCTACAAACCTGGGAAGTTCTCGCGTACCCATGTGGAGGTTTCCATCGACACGTGCCAACACATCGTGTTGATGCGTCTCGACCGTAGCAGTCTTTCGTCGCACTCGTGACGCTTGCGGGAATCGGGCCGGGGATCGAACCCGGGTCGCCTTGGTGGGAGGCGAGCAAGTTAACCACTCAGCTACCTTAGTCTCGTACTAACAGACTGCTTCGTAAATATGACCCATATGTTTCGTGATCAGACTAAACTGATGGCATGGCCAGTTTTAGCTGCTGATTACGTTGCGCCGAATGGTTAAAATCCACAAAGTAACCCAACAACAGCTGATGGAAATCTCAGTTTCAACACACACCAGTATCAGTATGCGACGAAGAGAGACATGTTTGACATTCTGTGAGGCAGCGTACGCGAAAAAAAAATAAAGATATTAAATATATCTCCGGGAATCCTAAATCGATTCCTTCTTAGTTTTGAATAATAGTAGTGCTACGATAGGTCACCTATAAAGTATAAATTTTAAAATTGGCAAATGTATAAATATTTTTGGTCAGTTTGCCAATCTACCGAACTGCTAGGTACATATTTTAACCTACCTTTATATGCTGGACATACGTATCACAAACATTAAACATGCTATTTTACATAATTTTCTGTTGGCCATTTTGCGAGATAACGCCGCATGAAATAACGATTTCATATTATATTTCTGGAACTACCGGCACGAATCCTGACAAATTTGACATACAAATAGTAATTTTACTGACAGTCTGAATTAAAACAATTTTTGGTTAATAAGGTACTTATTTTCAAAATGGCTGCCTTTATATTTCTTGTGCTGATTTTTATATCTCTGGGACGATTCGACCGATTTGAACCCAACTTTTTATACTAGGAGTTATTATTGTGTACACTCTTTTTAGTGTATCATGTTGTAAGATCTTGCATGAAAAATTAAATTTAACTATCACATCTCCATAATTTTTCAAACTAGTCCCACCATATTTTGAATGTGAATTCTACAATGGAAAGCGACCTAAATTTTTTACGGTGATGTTTTAAAGTGTTATATGTCATGCCTCTGGTGCCATCAAACCTATTGAAATCAAAGTTAATGTGCTGAAAAATATATTGTGTGAACTAAATTCACTAAGTAGCACCCTTAGTCGATAGCCATTTCAAAAGGTTGCGACGCAAAAAAAAATTGTTTTAGACCTAAATATTGCCTCAGGACTAACCACTATCAAATCTGTAAGAAAATTAATTCTGCTGATGCATATTTAACGCACAAGATCCTCGCATATGTAATTGTTTGTGTATGTACGTATGTAATTTGGGGGGGGGGAGCAGGTTAATTAGTTACACCGGCTACTTCTTATTCCTTTTTAAATGGCTAAATTGTATGTCACTTAATTTTCACAATGTTTGCTCATGGCTGAATGGGATACCGAAGCCAACGGAGATCACGTCCAGGCTGAAAGACCGGGACGATGACTTGGGTTCACGTAACACGTTCGTGCAAGCCGCCCATATTTTCGTTCACGTAACGAAAAGCTGTCAATGTCAGGTTTTTGCTTGATACGTGACTCTGTACGTACAACTTGAAATTGCTGGGCAACTCACAATAGGGGCAGCGGACAGAGTTGTGTTAATATTTGGTTATCATGGTTTTGTTTTTATTTTATCGTTGCTATGTCATGTGCTCAAATATTGAACCCTAGCGCACATACTGCCCTTTTATCCGGAAACGGAAGACGAATGGATAATACAAGTTAAGCTACATTCTGAACCATATAATAAATATAATCTAAAATTAGGTAATACAGATTTTAACGGAAGCTCTTCAGAAAAAAGCAGCTATACCGTAAGTATTTATTGTAATGTTTGTACAGTGGAGGGACAGCATAAAATACTAGTTCACAAAAAACTCGCGTTATTCAGGTACAAGAACTAGAGCGAATTATTTTATCTGTAAAATCAGCCATATTTACAGGGTTTATGTATTGTTGCAAATTTATTAGATGTGTCAAAGTCATTGTATGTAGTTCCGGATGTGTACCATCGAATTGCAAACTTAAAAACTGTACAAACTAATTTAACGATTTTACTTACTCTATCCCTCTCACAATTGAGCATGTATACAAGAAACATTTCTGCAGTATTCCAGGTGTATTTAATTCTGGAGGTTACGTCAATGTAGTTGTTTTTAAAAAATCACGAACGCCAAACTTACGCGACATGAGTTATAATACACATACGCCTGTACAACTTTAATATTAAAAGTTTCCAATATTTAATTTATAAAGTTTCCAATCTGAAACGCAACAAAGTATTTTGTGACGTTTCGATTCCATCGCAAGTTTACTAGATTGCGTGATGCGTCATAATATGGCACTCGAATACGTACAAGTGAAAGTGTAACTTGATGCGTGTTACGTGAAACGTTAAGTTGTGGCGATTCCGGCCAAAACAACTGCATCTCGGGTTCAGTGGCCCGACTGTCTGTCTGTCTGTCTGTCTGTCCAGACACAATCGATACCAGGCGCCTATCGACTTGGCTGCACCGTCTGTGCGGTCACTGTTGTATGTCGCCGTGTGAGAAACTAGACGCTAGATTCCGCGAAGAAGTAGTTTTTCAGTTCCGTGTCTTGTTTACCAGCCTACGAGACTATTTGCGTCGGCAAACACTTGCAGATAACATCCAAGGAAGGTCGTAGAAGTTTCTTTGCCTCCTCTCTCGATCAAACTGAAAATCCTATCGACCTTTGCTACAGCGCTGCGAGATACTGTCCGGAAAACAAATGAAAAGCCTCTGTGGCACCGGGTGACTTTGTACCGCCCGAGTTGCTAAGCGCCTCGCGCCGAGTAGCTTCAAGGTCAGATCGGAAACGCGGCATGTGACGTCATGTGCATGAAGACGACCGTGTATCGCAGCAACTGCTTGTGTAAGTCAAGGTTGCTGCATATCAGTGCCGCCTTGAACGAGTTCGCGTCGACATCTGTAGCGTACTGCAAACAGCCGACAAAAAGTCGCTCTTCTCACAAGACTAATCGGCTAGTGCACGTGAGTACCTGTGTCCCGTTAAACTGGGCTTGTTGTTCTAAAATTATGACTTGTGCAGAACTCAGTGTGTGGTGTTTAACGTGATGGTTCGCAATAGAAATTAGCAGGGCGTCTGAGTGGTTCGCCCTGCTACAAGTAGCTGGTGGATTGCTGGTCGGTGCCGCTCTGAATTCTGATTAGCTTACCTGCTGTGACGTCAGTGCTGGTGCGGTAGATTTGGCCGACTTGTAACTTTCACCAGCAACTGGCCAGCATTTGACCAGCACTTTGCACGTGATCGGCCTATATTATTCGCGTCACAACGATCTTGCATCAATCAAATCGATGTTATTGCGCAGGCGCAATGGAATTCGGAACTTTGCTGAAATGATGTTGCACGAAATAAAATAAAATAAATACGTTTGTAATAGAAGATACCTGCTGTCACTAAACTCCAGGACAATTCGTTAAGAAACGTTTGTAGCTATTATTTTGTACGCGATAACCGTCGAAATAGATTGCAAGTTTTGTTGTTGGGTGGAAAAAAGTAAACAAGCATTCAGAAATTCGGCATCGGGAAAACTTCGCCAGTGTAAATACAGTCGAAAATAAATAACTTTGGAACGAGTAATTATGTTAAATATCGATGTGGAAAACTGACTTTTAATTTGACGAACTTTAACTTTTACTCATCGTAAGCGACGATCAATTCGTATCCGAAGGAATACACTCGAATACAAATTTGTCAGGCAAAATTCCGATGTAATGGCGCGAAATTTAGGCGCCAGAATTTCCTAATGTTTACTGCGATCGCAGCATCCATTGTATTTTTAGCTTCCCAAGGTACAGTGCTTCTCGGTGTTTTGTTATTACACAATTCGTGGCAACATGATTTCAAGCGAGGATGTAGAAGACCTGCTAATAGATGCTGTGCGTCTCAGGTCAATTTTGTATGATATTAAAAACAAACGAACATATTGGTAAGGTAATATTTTCCAAAGAAACAACAGCTATAATTTTACAGGCCAATAGTTTGTCCAACTGTGTGTATATCGATACTCTGTAAGTTTGGCATCCAAATATAAACATATAACATATAAGTTAATAATTTGTATGGTCCATTTAATGCAAGTGGGGTAAATTTTGACAGTTCTAGAAAAGTAGTGCTGCCACAGTGTATCCTTCCACCCCAGCTGTTTTGTCACGGAAGAAAAATACGTTTGTAAACAAATGTTTGAGTCCAATTCACACTTGCATTTTCCTCTTTCCTCGTGTTTCCTGTCATGGCAGGCACTGAAAGACTGACGTTAGCTAACTTCCGTCCAGTAATCAATGTAGGATATTATAGCTAGGTTGGCATTCCAGCCTGTTTAATTTTTGCCTGGTTACGTTTATTGGGGTTCTGTTTATTTTATTTCGAGGGAAAAAAGGAAACAGTGAGGAGGTGAGGGTTTTAGTTTAACATATTTTGTAAGACGGCATTGTTTTGATGTTCTTAAGAGTGTGTGGTATTTTGAGTTGCATATTATCGTTTTGATGGAGCAGTGGAAAATTTTACTCGTATGGAACTAACATTCAAATTATTGTAACTTCAAAAATTGTTTCTTAAAATGTATGTATGTCCTTTGGCAGTGATACTTTTGAAATTTTAGAAATCCGTACATTGGAAGCAGTAAATTACTATTCTGAATATAAACTAAAACATGTTTACAGTTGCCCTTAAATACGTATAGCGCGAGATGGCAGTACTACCCCGGTATAAATGGGAATGGTGACTGGAGTGTAACATAGAATTATGCTTGGTGTAGTTATCGATAACGCAATTCGGTATCAGGAGCTACAATAGCGCGAGTATACTAGAACAGCAATTCTTAAACTTGGCGGTTCTTCAGCTTATAATCAGGGGTCCACAAGTAAAACTATATTTTATTTTATTATGAAAAACACAATAAAAATTATGTTACTATGCGGTAACTGTGTCAGCCTGTTTGCTATTATTAATGAAGCTGGTTTTCGCAAATTGTGTTGCAAACTAAACCTGGTATTGTAACAGTTTGTACAGTGAGAAATAAATTGGTTGCATGCATGGGAATGTTTTCTCAGCTTGTCGGACCCTCAACCGTTTCAGTTGAGGGTCCGGCAAAATGCACAGCATTATAGAACGGTGCGTGAAATCAAGAAGTTTGAACACCCCTGCAACACAGCGTGGTTATCGACGCGAAGCCCGTCTACTGTCTCGATGACCACGTCTGCGTGAAGTTTGTATGTAACAATATGCTAAGGAAACCTCATAACCTATGCTCGGTAACAACTTAGCTACGCTCGTGGTTCAGGTTTAAGAGGGCGTGGCAAATATATCTGCCCCAAATACGTGAAATGAAACCCACTGGTTTTTTCTTAGATGCCGACGAAGAGAAACTTGGAAAGGGCAACCCTGCATGACTGTTTTTGGCCAACGTAGTGAACAAATATTTTCTCATATTGATGCATTTATGTATAGTCGATTTGAGGTTGCTGTCAACTTTTCGGAAGCCCTGCTAAAGTTGTACTTTCAAATTATTCTTCCGCCTCATGCAAACAAAGCTTAACCAAATTTTGAAAAGTACGCCAAAGGGACAATGCACCGCTTTCGTGAGCACACACTTAGTAATATTCTGCATAAGAACTATTTTTTACTTGGAATTACTAATACACCAGTTTTCTCTCTGTTTTTATTTATTATAATTTCAAATGAAATCATGTAATTTATAAGTAAAACTCGTTAATTAAAAAATGAGATATTTTTTATTTTAACAGAAGCATAAAATTCTTGAGATACACCCAATATTTCGGAAACAGCCAAAGACGTCATACGTTGAGTGATTTTCGAAAGGTTTGATTCTAAGAGTGTGAAGAAACCGCGAATAGACTATGAAATGTCTGGATAGGAAAACACCCCGTTGGTTAACTTTTTTTTTTTTTTTACTAACTTTGTGAGCAAATATTCAAGTAGTATTGCAGTGAATTGTTCCCCCCCCCCCTTAATTGACTTTCATAAAATTGCAGAATGCGATAAACGATTGTAGAAGTAATTCACGCGCCACGCATTTTTAACTGTTTTGTCCACCACGGCGACTACGCGATAGCCCAGAAGACGTCCTGGCGAAAGCAGTGCCTGCAGCAGAAACGGGACGAGGAAAAAGAGTCGACGCATCTCTTTGCAAAAAAAAAAAAAAAAAAAAATAGTTGGCGATGCAGGAACGGCGGACAGCGTCGACAACGGTAAGTTCGCGCTGAAAAGGCGGAGCATCTCCGGGGTTGATGGAAGCTTTCGGGACGAGACGCCCACAAAGACCGCGAGAAGAAAAGGAAGTGTTGAGGTTCGGGTGGTCGTAACCGTCACACGTGCCCTGTTTCCGGCAGCAGGCGCTGCCAGTGCCTTCGAGGGTTGCACCCGCGCCGCGCATCGTCGTGGATGACAAAGAAATAAAAACCTCTTCGAAACACGCCCCTTGTTTGCAGCTTGTTTTGGACGCATAACGTGTCTTCCGTTGGCAGCCGCTGAATAGGAATTGCTTACAAGTCACGCAGAATGCGAAGGAATTTCCTCATGCACGATGGAGGCTTTCTTCCGTCTCCCCCTTGTTTACCTTCGTTGGTGAATCGATATACTATTGGGTTATTTACATAAAAAATTTGCCTGAGGATATTTAATTCCAATAGTTACTCAAGATTTTCGATGTATCGATAATATGGGTATTATTAAAATTGTAGTATATGCGAGAGTCTTAAAAAAAATTATAGATGTCGGAAGTGTCGATATGAAGTTACCAATAATCTCAGGATTATCAGCGTATATTAAACTCCCAGTGATATCGATGTTATTTCTCTCGACTCGTGGGGCCATCAATAGTATACCATAACACTATCAGCACCTTTAGGTGGCACTGAAGAGACCAAAAGTGTCAATAAAACTCACAGATCATAGTTGCCATATCGGTATTGCCACACTAAATATGAATTGGTGAGAATTTCACTGTTTCTATGAATGTGTTTGACCGCACTAATTTTTTGGGGGGGGGGCGAGAGGGGTGGACGAATTTGCGTTTTACAAAGAAAGTGTTAGCAATTTTTACTTTCAAGATATGCTTTGTTATTTATTGAATCAGTCAATAAAGAGATAAACATATCCTAATGTTATAATTTAGATAATAGGTTTACACCCCTCCCCCCGTGATGTTAAAATATTGGTCATACACTATAACTGGTTAATAAATTTTAACAAATGTAGTCGTGGTTCATAATTCATTTTTATAACTCATGCTATTTAATTTTTTAAAGCCGAAGTGCAGACACACTTTGAACAGTCATTTTAAACACGTTAAAAAAAGCTATCAGGCGTAAAATGGTCTATAGCATCATAGTTTGTTATTAAATGGAAGCAGTTATAAAAGATGAACAGAAATGTCTCGCATTAAGACACGTGACCAGCGCCAGACACGTTCTGAAAGTGCTCTTCACGTCTATAGACTAAACCCGAGGTTAATCCTGAGTTAATCGAATTGCATCACACGCAATTGAAAACAATGAGTGTCGCGACGTCTCGTCAGGCAATGTTAAAAAATTCGCTCTTATGCTGCAAGCCGGGCCTTACGAGAGAAAAACAGGCAACAGGTGGGTTAAATGCACAGGCCCCCGATTTTTATT
>NQII01000088.1:937692-1004663 GCA_002778355.1 Clitarchus hookeri
GGAAGTGGCCACTGGCCTTATAAAATTGTGAAACATTAGCTATAACAGATTGTAATGTTGCGAGTCGTGCCAGTTGATGACACAGTCGAACATTAGCTCGCCTAGCTCAGTCGGGGATGAACATTGAGACCCAAGTTTATAAAGGCGCCAAATAAAATAATCAGACTTGCCGGAAATGTAGTTCAACTGGATTTAATTCTACTTTGCGATTCAGTTACAACAGTGGCACAGAAAAATATGCTTTTCAATCACAGCAAGCGGCATAAATCAAATACTTCGCAGCAAACAAGCAGGAACGAGATGAGAATCGCGGTATCGATTATTCTGCAGTCGAAAATACTCGAATCGCGAAGCTATTTACGAACGCGGGAGAGAAAATAAACACTCTTCCGGCGCCCTAAATGAATGGCCTCCCACATCGGCGCGAATAATTTAATATGTTCAGGTTATTCCAAAATATGAAAAGAAAGATCGCGGGCGCTGCCGGTGCGAATTGCAATCGCGACTCGCGTGAACTCTTCAAACGACCATCGTGGGTTCTCGCTGACCGGAACTCGACTCATGATTACTGCTCTGGGTCACTAGACTGGGTCACTAGACACTATAAGAATCTTCTCCAAGATTTATTGCACCACTGAAAACTGCCCAATCGGGGCGTTGCGTGATGCTGTCATATCTAAAAATAGCACCCCCCCCCCTTTCTCGTATCACGGGCGTGTATCTCGTCACAGCGCGAACCTTGTCATCCTACCTACATTGCACCATACTACAACAGCCAACTACATGCCCTTAGCTTCCTGGAAGAAGAAAAAGATGTTTCATAGCCTTACAATGATTATTGCTACTGTCAAAAGATTTTAAATGAAATTATAAATTTAGAAAATTGGAAATATACAAAAATAAATACAACATGCTATTATCACCAAGTTCGAAACATTGAATAAATTACTTTGTCCTCGAAAGTATACAAAAATTAAATACGTCCCGCACATATCAAATACTATTACTTGCAAGATTACAAGATCATTTGTTCCTTTTTGTAACATTCTGAAAGTAAGAGTTAATTAATTTGAATCATATGTTCAACATTTAAATAAAAATATCACCGTTTTCAAATTTAGATCAGAAAATTCAATCAACCTTAGTTTTTACGCTATACCGCTACATATTTCTCCTTTCTCTTTATGGATCCATGCATTACTAACATAAGCGCCTGTCTTACGCTAGCGAAATGTATCGACGCGCTGTTATGACTAACTCCGTCGACTGATTTTGTCTGTCTGTGTAGTTTACATCATGTGTCAAACATTCAGTCCGTATTCTATGCTGTAAAAATAAGAGGTTTTTGTAAATTGTAAATATTTGTAAATTTTGTAAAATACCTTACGGTTTAATAGTACCAAATTCTGGAGGGTTGTTGCGGACGAGCATAAACAAAAAAAAAATTTGATGCCCAATAACGGAAAAAATAATGTTGGTGATGAAATCGGAGATTAATATAAATTATTGCAAGCTGGTGTAAATAAATCGAAAAAATGTTTACTTTTATATGCTAGTGAGAAACACGAGATATTCACTGCCGTCATCATACAACATAAACCTTGGGCGTCTACAAAATTGATTTAATGTTCGCCGCTCACTATCGGGGACAACCGATGAAGATCATTTATTCAGGGTACGAGTCTCAGGAAAGGAAAGTGGGGTCGAGTCAGGTGGAGGGGAAGTCAGTTATGCAGTTTGGCTTTCCTCAGTTGAGTCCGCCCTTAGAACAGTTTTTAAAATTAACATTGCCATGACCCTGATCACTTTATTCATGCGTTGGCCAAGTTAAACTAAGAAATTATTAGAAAAGTAAATATTTACCAATTTGCTCATTCTTACACTTACGTGCATTCAAAACGGAAAACAAAAGAAGACATTTCAGTATTAACAGATGTTTACATGACGCTTTTAATTCAACGTTAAGACAAGGAACTACTTTCCTTCCTTCGTTACCAACTTTACACGGTGCATGCCAGTCAGTGAGCCTCTTTAAAATGTATGCAGGTAAGGACAGTAAAGGGTTGATTTCAAAAGTGCTTAATTAACCGTTAACAGTTGTATGGGGATCGACATCTGACTGCACGATCAATCACGGAGGTTGTACGACTATCGGAAACGGACGTCCGCAAATCACGATGGAAGATGTACACGCAAGAGAAAATTTGCACGAAACTGGTCCGGAATAATTTGTTTGGTGAGCAGAAGGAAAACAGTGTGTTGGTTTCTCAAGGACTCTCAAATCGTGTAGCAAGCCCTACTCTCTGCAGCTAGTGACCACCGTAGATGAAACTTGGTTTTTCGAGTACGGTCCCACATCCAAAAGACAATTAAGAGTGTGGCATACGCCCCAGTCGCTTCGACGATGCGCAATGCCCGAATGAACAAATCAATAGTAAAATCCATGCTCGTAGAATTTTTTCATTCGAAGGGAATTGTTCATCAAGAGTTTGCGCCACCCAAACAGTCTGTAAATAATTTTACCTACATTTACTCGGGCATTTTAGAAAATAGTTGTGAATGCTTGCTGTGAAATTATATTGTTTGTGGTGGCGAAAGTCAAAGTCACGCATAATTAGCAGTGAGCGAAATTTTGGCTCAAAGCAACGTCACAAACACTTGCCTACCCACCGTCCAGCCTTGGCTTGGCCCTGTGCAATTTCTTTGTAAATCCCACGCTCAAAACCCACCTTAAAGAACGTCATTTTTTTACAGTTGAGACCGTACAGGCAGCTGCGACGAGAGGTATGAATATCTCGCGTGAAAACTTTCTTTGCTTCTATGAAGAGTGAGTGGCAACCGTGGTGTAATCATTGTAATCAAACTCGCCGAGCCTGTAAATCATTTTCATTGCATGTAGGCTAGGCCCTCATAAACTGACTGTAAGATTCCCTTTGATTATACAGTATTAAAAATGTGTTCAATTGGTGATGAAATTTAAAGTTTGTCCGAATAGGTCCTACCGCCAATTCAACCCCCCCCCCCTTCCACCCTTCCGCGTTATGGGAAATGAACTTTTCACAGACTGTATATTCTAAAAGCAAAAGGGTTGAAAATTGCCTCAGAAATCGGTTAAATTTGATAATAGAAATTTGGTTTATTTACGGTTTTCCTTCGCTGTTTACTGGTCTAGAAAATAATCCTTCGGTGTTGGCGAACGATGATAACTTAAAGAAAGAGCATATAGGGTAAATAACCCAATCAGTAAGTTAGCTCTCAGCAGCAACAACATATTGGTGAGATTTTGTTCATGTGCTCCTGTCTGTAATTTTATTCTTAGGTGAAAGAAGTCTCTAATTCAAAGGTGGAATTAGTGAAGACTGGAGATGCTCACAATGGGAACTATCTTGGAGTACTTTTCAACTACACGTGACTCTTTACCAAGAGCACATATGAAAGAACCAAAGAAAGTTCAAAAAGAGGAGAAGCTTCAAGCCCACAATCATTCCTGGAAAACTCAGAATAAATTCACTGAAGCATGTGGAGACAAAGTTCTTCGTCCTGTTTTGTCAGCCAGGTTAAATACAAAGTACAATCAATATTACTTGATGCTGCTCCGCATTCGTCTCGCCATCAGCAGATAGCATATTTAAAATAATTCATTACAAAGCGAGTCTTGCTTCCAAACATGAAAGGTATTTGAGCTTTGCTGCATGCAATAAAAGACAATAAAAGATTTTCCTGATAAAATAATACGGGAATTCCTTTGCATGACCATAGAGGTCAAGATTTCGATAATGGATCTAATACGATTGCTGTTTATAAGGGAGTGATAGCTATTCGGAAATCAGCTCATTAGCTCTATTTTCAAACTGCGGTGTACACAACCAAAATATGTATAGGAGTAATGCAGCCTAATATTGTGAGGATATCCCTTTTTAAAACTTAACATCAGTCGTATACATTTTCCTCCAGAGTTCCTCAGTGATGAGGAATCCTTGAGGTTATCAACTACCATCTGCACGTGCGATCTTGTACAAAACGGTTAGAAATTTGTTAAGTATTTTCTCGGAAATAAGCGCGTTGTTTCTCAGTTCATGGTGTTAAAAATAATGTAAGTAAAATTGATTTCAAGATATCTTGAGTCTTACAAATATATTTAACTAACGAACTGGCCCGGCTTCGCCCGAGTACAATCGAGTTTTACAGTGGTACACTAATAAATAAATTGGGAAAAAACAATTAATTTATGTGAAAACAGAATTTTAAAATTATACAATGTTCGCCTAGGTTTTTAACTGATTACGGAAACCCAAAAGGAAGGAAATACTTTTTACCCGATAGCCAAGAAATTGGGTATTGTTTTTGGAGTGTCTCTGTGCAAATATCGCGTAGTTACCACATTTCCGCTTTCCATCGTCGATGTATGAAAATCAAAACGTGAGTTTCATCAAGTTGTAGCTTTAGAAAAAAGGGTACCTAGGAACTACTTTTTGCGCTTGGCTGAGGGATCTTAATCGATCACCAAAGTTAAGCAACGTTCCCAGCGGCACACATTTGGATGGGTAACCGTTTAGTGGCATAACATCTGAGCACTTCCGAGCTTCGGAGGGCATGTTAAATATTTGGTCCCGGTTGTTATCGATTGATAGCAGTAGTTAAGTCATTTCAGAGGTCTTTGGGCCGCCTGATAAACTCTGACACCAGAAGAAAAAAATATTTAGGTCAAGTTCCCAGGCGTTGCATAATTACGTTCTGTTGTTATTCCACAGGAACCGTACAATTTTCCGGGATAAAAAGTATTCTATGTCCCATTACAGGACCTAAAGTACCTACATACCAAATTTAATCAAAATCTGTTCAGCCTTTTTGGAGTTGAGTGGTAACAAACATACACACACAGAGCCTTTTGCATTTATAATATTAGTAGGATTGCCGTTGTTATGAACCGTCCCAAATTAATCACGTGCCATCCAAGTTTAATGTTTAGGAAAAAAAATGTGTTAATATGCACATTCGTACCCTTATGTGCATAAAGCAAGAAATGTTCACTTCAGTCGCCATAAATTCACATATGTATTACGCTCTCAATAAAACGGAAAAAAAATGGAACTATTTTTATTAATTTGCTTCCAACTTACTGGGAGTCTGCTTGCCAGTGCAGCATACGTGTAGTTATGGGCAGTGATTTTTTTTCAAAGGTTCATCTCGGAAGTGCTTACCTTCACTTCACTATATATATAGGGGCCGCAGTGGTGTAGTGGTTAGACTACTCGCCTCCCAACCAGGCGAACCGGGCTCGATTTCCAGCGGGGTCGCTCACATATCTTCACACGTGGGTATCATTCCGGACGATGCCGCTGGTCGGCGGGGTTTCTCGGGGATCTCCCGTTTCCCCCCACCCATTCATTCCGACGCTGCTCCACCCTCATCTGCTCTCAATACCTAGATGTTGGGAGCCGCCCGAAATCTCTCCACTCCACTCCACTATATAAGTTACCTCCGTTAAGAACGTGCTTCGTCCTGTCCCTGGTTCATCCGATGAAGAGCACATGAGAAGCTTTATGACGTGGGGCTTGACGAGGATTTAGCTTCCCGGCCGCGGGGGATGATCGGCGCCGCAGGTGAGGCGGAGACGGACGGGCGTGTTCCAGAGTGTCGGGGTAATCCGAGGTGCGCCTCGCAAGACGGCGTGGATCCATCATCGCCTCGAGGGGCTGGCTGGTGCTGCTGCAAGAGATGGAGAGTAATTGCCCGGGCGACAAGCGTCGCCAATTCCTTAGCTACTGCCGGGAGGAATGTGTGTGGGGCAGGAGACTATTAGTCTAGAGGCGATGTAGAAGAGGGGTAGTCGGCGCTTAACAGATGTCGCGCACGCGTCCACGAAATGGCAATAGCCGGGTGCCGCATTGTATTACTTCCTACGTGCACCCGTTCCCCCCCCCCTCGAGTTTCACGCGAGGCGATCACCTTTCAGAGCCATTGTTCCGCAGATATTATCTTTCTTTTTACGAAAAAAAAAATGTATTTCTGGATTAGGCTGCCCATTATTAATTGAGCACCTGTGATATCAACCTTCGAATATTCTCACCGCCTCTAACTGCATATATTTTAACGGGCAGACTGACTGGCATGTGCCCAGTCAAGTTGGTATCAACGAAGGAAAAGTAGTTCCATATCCTAACGTTGAATTAAAAGTGTTAGATAAAATTTTGTGAATAATGAAATTATTTATTTTGATTTCTGTCTTTTTTAATGCATACAAATTATTAAATTTGTAAACGTTTACTTTTCTTATAATTTCATTGTTTTACTTGACCAACGCATGAATGAAGTTAACAGGCTCATAGCAATTTTCCTTTTTACATTTGATGAAAGAATACACAATACGCATGCAAGTAGATCTTAAGGGCACTGCCTTCCGGCTGGCAGCTGCGAAATTTAAATAGGAAATCCCATGTTAATGAAATTTCGCCTCAGTGCGTTAATTTTAAAGATAGGCGTTTCAAACAAAGTGCATTCTTCACGGATTTTTTAGAAGTTCCCTACAGCGGAGATGTTTCCATTACATGTATAGACTGTATGCAAGGCATTTTTAAATGTAATGTTTTACTAAAAAGGACATACCGCCTATCCATATTGAAAATGTACGCTCGTGGGGATCTTCTAAAAAAAACGCTAAGAATACATTTTGTTTGAAACACCTATCTTTAAAATTGACGTACTTGGGAAAATTTTTTTAACATGGGATTTCCTATTTAAATTTAGCAGCTACCAGCTGGTAGGCAGTGCCTACTCAGCTTACCGTGAACACCATATACTCTTAAGTATACGTGAATAAAATAGAATTACATAGCGTAATAATATAACAACCGTATTTTAAAATTTACATTATTTCACAAAATTAAAAACCCATAAACCTTTGTATTACTTCCAAGAATGTCTATTACTAACGATTTGCGGAACTCTGATTTGGCTACAAAACAAACAAATTTATTATTGATTCTAGAGACAGCAGCTGGTAAATACCTCATTCACGTAATCAGTACACACAAAATATTCTCAAGTAACCAGAGATAAAGATCGAGATATGAGTGCCACAAATAAGACAGACTTTTAGTTCATAATGTGACATGTTGCTCTGCGTCGCTTCCCTTTTCCCGTCCCGCTCGAGCGAGCGAGCGAAGCAATTTACAAAGGAGATTTACAAAGGAGCGCCGCTGCCACGATAAGCCTATCGGGACTCGTGCCGCCTTCTGCCGTTGAAAGGTCTGAATGTCTGAGGGTTACCGTTGTGAGAACGTTCTGTTCATCTCCCCCGCCTCTCGCAGCGACGACTGACTGCGAGAGTGACCAGCGAGAGTGAAGTCTGCGGACTGCGAGCATCGGTACAGTGAAGAGTGAGACTGACGGGCGGGACTGCTGAACTAGATGCGTGAGTGATGGACATTGGGAATGATGGCAATATAAAGATTGAATATGTGTTAATAATGAGTGTGATTTGACTGCAACCAATATAGACACAGTGATAAGGACTTTTATTACAATTGACATTGGCATTAATTACTGCGCTCACCGAGAATAACAAACGTAATAGTGTAGATAGTAAGTTTAAGGTTGTAGATAATAGCTGTGGGAATATTTATAGCATTATAAATAATTAAATTTAGTTTTTTTTTATCAAATTAAGACTTTCATCCTTTACGAATTTTGTTATACTTTGCTCAAATTGTGGTCAAACCGTGCTTGTTGTTAAGGTGGGGGGGGGTATCTCATGATGGTAGAGCATGTGAGGTAAATAAATACGGCTATATAATAAAACATCTGGAGATTACATAAAATACTAAAAGGTCGGGGGAGATATTTTAACTGCATCAGCTACCTTACTGAGAGCCACGTTAGTATATTGAAACAGTCCCGCCTTAAGAAGTATCCGAAGGCTGATGAAGTAAGACGAGTTACGGCCGTCGGCACAGCAGGCTTCTTGTGACGTCCATCTCGGCCGGCGTCACATGGAGGAGGACCTACGCTGCCGCTCTGCATTGCCCTCATATCGGCGTGGCATAACGCAACATGGCCCGATTCCCCGGCTGGTAGAGGGGATTACTGCTTACCGGGGTTTGGGCAATGCGAGTCCCGATTGCGGCAACTGTCTGTCCTCATTACAGTCATCGAATTAAGGCCTGTTCAAGCTATCGTAACAACTTGGATACGCCCATCTGTCGTCTGGTAACAATACGTACTCGTATCAATCTTGTTCCCAATTATCTACCAAGTCTAGGCAAAACCTTTGTAGAAGTGAAGTAAAAATGTTATGGGATTTTCGCCCACGAAAAATAAAAGTTCAAATATTTTCGTAAATTTTATAATCTCCGTCTGCCAAGGCTCCCAAACACAGCGCAGAGATTCAGTCGTATGTGTGCCATTTAAAAACTATTTTCTATTTTTTTTTAGCAGCATGTGCAAACGAATAGCATTTTAGGAATTTCCCACGTCCGAATGTAAGTTTCCGTTTTCTATTACCATCCCTAATGCGTATTTTTAAAAGTAAAAAGGGTTACTGCCAGTGTTTCTCACAATTTTTAGATATTAAACTTTCGGTGCAGGCTACTTAACACAGCATGAGGACATGCAACACACATTCGTCTTTATTATTACATTATAAAGTGATAGGGTCACCACTGCAAATCCTATGAGGCGAGTCGACGAGAGATACTGCAATTCAGTTCTGTACCTTACGCATAAGGCTACCAGACACAGGCCAACTCTTAGCACTCACGGAGCAAGGCCTCGGACACGCAAAATACCCCCAATCAGACGGCATTTTTAAAGAAAACTTTACAAAATAATGATTTTCAACATGGTGGGGGGNCCCCCCCCTACCCTCCGAATCCACTCCTGCGGTGAACTACAGTTATGTGCTCTCATGTTTGCAGGCGAGGAAGGTCAGCATGTCTCTGGGAGGGGCACCGCGACTGGTGGTCGACGTGGACGTGGGCTCGGACGACGCTATGGCGCTGATGGTGTGCGCCGCGGCGGAGAGTCGCGGCGCCGCGCGCCTGCTGGGCATCACCTGTGTGCACGGGAATACCAGCCTCCCCAATGTGTGCGCCAACACGCTCAAGACCCTGCACACCATCGGCCGCCTCGACGTGAGTGCCATCTCTTCCTTCCTCACTCCTTTCCTCTCTCTCTTCTTCCCTGGCGTTACTCTTTCTCTCCCTTCTTCCCTGCCCCACTTCCTGGTGGACTCCCTTAATCTTCCTTCTTCCCTAACTCACTCCCTATCTCCTTCCCCCCATGCCATGCTCCCTCTTTCCCTCCTCCCTGGCCCAATTCCTCTCTTCCTTCTTCCCTGCCCCACTCCCGGATGTACTCCCTCTCTTCCTTACCTCATTCCCTCTCTCCCTTATTCCTTACCTCGTTACCCTCTCCCTTATTCCTTACCCCATTCTCTCTCTCCCTTATTCCTTACCTCGTTCCCTCTCTCCCTTATTCCTTGCCTCATTCCCTCTCTCCCTTATTCCTTACCCCATTCCCTCTCTCCCTTATTCCTTACCTCGTTCCCTCTCTCCCTTATTCCTTACCTCATTCCCTCTCCCCCTTATTCCTTACATCGTTCCCTCTCTCCCTTATTACTTATTTCGATGCATGCTCCTATCGTAGTTTGGCTCGTGTCCGGCTAGTATGTTTTAAGAGACGGCAGTCTGAAAAAGGCCGTTTTTAACTATATTGGAGGGTTTCAAAATAATATTTACAGCATGCGTGGTATTTTTTAAAGTACCGTTCCGTCCTCGTCTGGGGTATGGTGTCTTTTCGTCGGTAAGCATACTGGGGGCAGGATTTCAAACACACTGCAACGCAGTTCAAGAGCTTAAAGGAAAGGTCTGTAGTCGAAATACACTTGGCATACTGTATTTTAACATACCGAAAGTATTGCAGTTGTTTATCATTTCTTATATAATTATTTTTACATTATAATAAAAAAAAGTTCAATGTTAAAATATGTGTTGTAAGAATTACTGTAGGGAAGCCAAGGCGTGCTCGAAGTCAAAAGGGATGACTCCAAGAAAACCCTTCTCAAAACACTGCAGCACCGTACACCAGCTCCAACTACTGAACCCAGTTTTCCAACACATCGTAAGTTTTTTTACGATCAGTTACTGAATAAACGGGTTCCCATTTTTCCCCGAGCGATGAGTAAGTGGTCACAAAAATACCAATAATATTTCTTTCGCTATTTTTTCTAAATATTTAAGGTGGTTTGGAATTTTTCCCCTCGAGCCTCATCAAAACTTATATTTCCAAATATTTACTTATATAATCGTATTATTTTCCCATTACAAGTAAACTCAAAAATTTGATTAGGCCTAATGGTTATTTTTAGGTGTAGGTACCACATCATAGTCGTGCGGGGTATCTACAATATATGTACAGGTTTATTCCGCTGAGATTTTCACCCCAGATATCTTCTGAACCGCTGAAGATATCGAAATTTTGATTTCGAATTAGTAAATGGCATTACGGGGCTCATAAAACACCGTCTATGTCTGTTCCGAGATGTAATTAATTACCGAGATAACGATATCAGCTTTGGTGTTTTAAATTGGAACATACCCATTTCTCCCAATAGCATGTTACGTTAATTTTACTGCGAGTTCAGTGACGTGGTTAATTTGAAAATCCGACGAGCACTTTTTGAGATATAATGGGGTTTTCCTAGGTGTATGCATTTGACTGTAGCTGTGGCGGGGTAGGTTGTGTCATTCGCTGGGGGATGTCCAAGGGAAAGTTCCTACACCTACCCCGCTGTGCACATTGAGCCGGGGAAAAAAAACCAAGGTATAAACGTGTTCCTTCAATTGCAAAATACGATGTGCTACAAGGTTTCGACGCTTTTGTTGCATTTGGTGTGCACTATGGAAAAGGCGCGATTACTCGGTGAATTAAATGTAATAAAGACATGAACATCAAGTTAAACACGCGTTTTATTTGTCTAACATCAACACCGCCAACAAACAACCTTTCGCATGCGCAGTGTCTAGTGCAATTACTGTACTCTCCACTCTACACTGCTGTATTCTAATTGAACTTTCGGGCCTCTGTGGAATCTAGAACTGGCGTCGCTGCTCTCCCTCAGATTGTAGTTTTTATAAAGTAATTTTTATGAATAAGGTTTCCGTGCATGCAGAAAATTTGTGCGTTGGGGATGGGGGGGAGGGTTGGACTCCTTAAAACTCCACACGACCTTGAAAAAAACACAAAGCTGGCTTTACTATATCTTAGAAAAAGTGGGTGTGTAAAATTCTAGCCAGGAGCTCAAATTATTGCATAGTGCACTGCAATGCAGTATAATTCAAGCTGTTGAACATACATGACCGCAGTGAAATATCTCTTTACCCTAGTTTTCGTCTTCATTGTATGTTCAATATACAACTGTAGGCGTACGCAGAGTTTGGTAAAAGNGGGGGGGGGGGGTTCAAACCGCAAAAAAAAATGAAGATCCACATTTACGAGATTAAAAATAAGAAGTCAGAACATATTTTAAACTTGCAGATTTAGTGAAAATAGGAACTTAGCAAGATTCCGTTTTATTTTCGTAGTGACGTGGTACAATTGGGGGATGATGGTAGTTTCAGCCCCCTCCCCCTGCGAAGGACTACGATGTTCGATATGGTTCACAGATTCCCGTGTATCGGGGAGCCGAGGAGTCGCTGGTGGCGACGTGCAGGAGACCGGACGAGATCCACGGCGGCGATGGGTTCGGAGACTTCGTTTACGACGACCCTCCAGACGTCGAGGCCAACCTGCAGAAGGAGCATGCAGTCACGTTCCTCACACGGATAGTCAGGGAGAACCCAGGTAACATTTCCCCTGCGACGGCGCTCCTCTTGTCAACTTGAGCTCTTTCCTCTAGACGTCGTGGAGATAGGAATAAGCTTGTTATGACTTTGCTGAAGCTACTTTTGGTAATACGAAAAACGTGAAGACGTGGATGCTTGTTTGCGACCACGGTGGAAGCCGAGGGGAGGGGATGCTGACGACGCAAACTGCATCATTAAATTTTTAAGGGGGGGGGGAGGAATAAAAAAAGAAGAAAAATTATTTTTATTGTAAAAATTAACAGATACTACAAATATAATGATTATGGGAAGTCTGGAACAACGGATTCCGGAGTAGGCGCCAGGCTCCTGCCGCAGTCATCTTGAATTTCCCTATTTCCCTTTTTTCACTTACAATTTCCCTCAAAATTTTCTTTTTTCCCCGTTAAAATTTCCCGTTTATCCCTCAAAAATCACCAGCCCCCTTATTTTCAAAACAATCTATTGGAAGGATTGGGGGGGGGGGGTTATCGTTTTTACCTTCGACCTTGACAGTTGACCTTGGCCTTGGATGACCTTAAAGCCAAATCCCAAATAATTGAAAAAATCGAGAAAGAAAATTAAAATCGGGATAAACATTACATTGATGACTCCGACACCATGTTGGATGCGAAAACAAAAACTCGAGAAAAATGGTAAAAGGCGAGTAAATTCATAAAAGTCGGCGAGTACATAACGTTACTGACTACGACTGCCATCTTGGATACAGGTAACCTTGACCCTATGCCCACGACCTTCAATAATCTTAAACCCAGAAAATTTTAAAATATAAAAAAAAAAAAAAAACTGAGGTAAAAATTACACTAACCCCAACCGCCTAGTTGGATACAGGTGACCTTGACCTTGACCATCTGTCCATAATCTTAATTGACGAACACAAAATTTTTTTTAAAAAATTGCAGAAAAATCATAAAATCCAAAAAAAAAATTACAAAAAATTAAATAAAACAAAAAAATTAAAAAGAATCAAAAAAATTTAAAATTATTTTTAAAACTATTTTAATATGTACATGTAGGAGGTCCGGGGTTCGATGGCAGGTGGCTATACTAAGCTCCCGACACGACCAGTCCTCGTCAAGTCAGCCAGTGTCCATCTCGTCAGCTATGTTAGATGTTAACTACCTTGACCTTGATCGTCGACCTAGACCTCAGATGACCTTAAAGCCAAAAAATTCGAAAAAATCCCAAAAAAATTTTTTTTAACTCCAACAAATTCCCAAAAACCCTTGGCGCTTGATTGAAGACCCAAGACTCAATATTCAAGACTTTCTTGACCCAAGAACCTTGACCACTAATCTTAAACAAAAAAAATTACAAATCCTAAGAATTCTAAAAATTCCTAAAAACTCTAAAAAAAATTTCAAAAATCCCAAAAAGTTAAAAATAATTAAAATTAAAAAATAGAAAATTTTAAATTTTAAAAATAAAATTTCAAATTTTTGGACATAACAGGGTCCAGAGCCGAAGCCGACATAATGCTCTGTCATTCCGGTCTTTCCGCTGCCATTTTATGACGTCACCAGACCATCATATTGAATCCAAGTGACCTTGAACTTGACCTTTGACCTTGACCCCATACCATGCATACCTTAAACCCAAATAATCACAAAAACTCCAAAAAGTAAAAATAATAAAAACTTCAAAAAATTAATAACAATTATTTTAAAAATTAATAAAAAAATATTAAAAATTATTTTTTAAAAATTATTTTTGAAAACTTGCATTTCTGAAGGCCTCCGCATCACCATTTCCAGCAGACGACTAACCCCCCTTCCAATCAATAACATTGTATTAACATGAACCTCCCCTACCACCTCGCCTTTGTTAATTCTGTCAATTGCACTCCAGCCGCCATATCTGTTTTTTTTCGTTTATCATTTGTTTACATTTTCAACACCTAGGTGGCACTGATAACTCCGACCACTATGTTAGATCTGGGTGACCTTCACCTTGACCTCACATATGTGACCTTGATCCCTTTCCCATGACTTAGAAAACCTTAAACCCAAAACGAAATTCTAAAATTTTTTATAAAAACATAAAATTCGTAAAAAAATATTTAAAAATTGAAATAATTATTAGACTTGTTTTTTCATCAATATTTAGATCAATATCGCAATTTTTCTATCAATTAGCACCACAATCAGCACCACAATCAGCAATCCACACAAATCCATGCTCTAATCTACACACCAATCAACACACCAAACCACACACCAATCAACATACCAATACAGACCAATCCACACACCAATTAACACCAATCCACTCCAAACCACACATGAATCCTAACACCAATCCACACAAATCCATACATCAATACCCACACAAATCCACACATCATTACCCACACCAATCCGCTGCAATCCGCACACCAATCGACATCAATCAACACCAATCGACATCAATCAACACCATCCATACCAATCCTTCACAATCCTCCTCCACAATTCACAGTAATCCACGACAATCCTTCGATCAATCCCAATACTTCGAATAATCCCAATCCTTCGCAATCCTCCTCCACAATCCACAGCAACCCAGGCCAATTCTTCGATCAATCCCAATCCTTCGATCAAGCCCAGTCCTTCGATCAAACCCAGTCCTTCGATCAATCCCAGTCCTTCGATCAATCCACATCATTCTATGGATCCTTTGGTTTGTCCCCCACCCATTTGTATAGAAATTACATTCGTTCGCCAACTCTCTCAAAATTTTTACATGTCGACAGAATTAATGTTATGTATTCAGTCCACTATATCCAGGCATTTTTTACTTAAGTCTTTATTATCATTTTGTATGCTGTCGAGTGCTCATTTGAAAGTTGTGAGGGAAAAGGATACCACAAAAAAACTATTATTTTTTAATAACAATTTATTATACAGAGATCATCTTTTACCGCCTTTCGGTAAGATGGTGGCAGGTGATAAAATGCATAATTTATGTTTTCTCACGAACCAATAATCAATTCCTACACAATTTTTCTCGCAATTAATAGTGCAGTGGGCCATGTAAACTTACATAATTTAAGTTGGTTAGACTTTCATTCTTCAAAATTGGTTAATATAAATTATTTAGAAAAATTTATAATTTATGTTAAACAATTTAACAAATTTCAATCTAACTTTTTATGCTGACAGTATCTATTAGACCCATCAGATATGCCTATGCAGAGCCCGTTTGAAGGCATTTTTGTACTATGGTGCCAAATAAGAAACTTAAGCTTTTTGATACCATGTCTCGGGAACCATTTAATCTATTTCCGCTTAATTCTGCACTCGAGTAGTGCTACTGTAGTCCAAGTAAACTTACATCAAGTGACCCAGTGACCCGCGGACTTGTTTTCAAAATGATGTCCCTGTAAATAATTTAAGTTTATAAACCCAGTCTCGCAAAACTTTATACTTATTACTACCGAAGTTAATGCTCCTAACCCTACCTCCATAATGTAGTTGGTTTTTACGCCAGCTTCCGGTACGAGGCGTTCTGTGATCGAGTCCCAGGTAAGGTACGAGTGCTAATTGTCTCACTAATATTGCATTTGTTTCTGGTTGCAACTGTAATGATATCGCTATCAACGAGACGTCAGGACCCATGTGCCTTCTAGCATTTTAAGAACTTCGTCAAGATTATTGGCATCCATATAGAGGAAAGTAGGCTCATTAGTTATATCAATAACTTCTTACACGCATAACTTTTTAGCAAGTGAAGGATACGCATCCCTGAGGTATTCGCATGCATCTGCAGATTATAGTTTCTTGAAAAAAAAAGTGTTCACCATGTTTTTCACACTTATGTGGGCTGTGATCTGTTTTCTGCGGACGACCAATCCTTTCGTGTTTTCGAGCACATTAGAGGGGCCACTGTGGCTGAGTGGTTAGACTGCTCGCCTCCTGAACCGTGGTTCAATCCCCGGCCAGGTCACTCCCAGATTTTTTACTGTGGGAATCAAGCTGGACGATGCCGCTGGTCGGCGGGTTTTCTCGGGGTTCTTCCCCCCTTCCCCCCAATCCCTTCATTCCTACTTTGCTCCGTACTAGCCTCGCTTTACCCTTATTGGCTCTCAAGAATTCGATTTTAAGAGCCGCCCAAAACGCTTCACTCACATTTACACACATTCACGCGTAGTCGCGTTCAGACTAGTCGTCGGTGACGCACGCCAGTTGAGAGCCTTGCGCGTAGAGGCGATGAGGCAAGGGGCGAGGGTTCAACAATCTGCCTTGTCGTTCAAAAGGTACGAGGCCTGGAACGCGATAAATAGCTGCAGACAGGCTGTATTCTCAAGCGCGGATTTCACGTTTTTTTTTTTTTTTGCTCCTAGAATTTCTTATCCGCGCGTTCTTGTAAATTGGCCAAACAGCGACCAATTTATCAACTGACATCGACGTGTGCTATCGTAATAGGTCGTGTTCGCCTCGAAGTGTCTTCGTTATCTTTGGGAAGGGAAACACCTGCCACTTCGTCTAAAAATAACGATTTTACGAACTGATACACACTTCATTTCAAGCGTGAAGTGTTTTTCAAATACACCTTTTGATAAAGTTGCCAGGTTACGGGATCTGCCCCACTTTTCGTTGATAAAATAACTGAAAATGGGACAAAGCCATTTTTTTTTTTGCTTAAAATACACATTATATGGGACATTTCATTAAAAGCTTATTCTCAGCTTAAATGATCCATTAAAAAAAATCTTTTCCGGCGGAGATCTTGAATCTTATACATATAAAAACGCGGTTTCTTTGAAGAAACATACAGTGGTCAGTTCTAAGTTGCTCCTTTGTGTACATTCGCGACACACAAATACTGTGCACGACCATCAAGCAGATTTGGCGCCATTACAGTATCATTGAATTCTTTGAATGAGTGAGTGAGTGAGTTGGGGCATCGAAGACCTGAGAGCCGATGAGGGTGAAGCTTACGTGAGCATGAAGCAGCGCCGGAATGAAGGTGTGGGGGGGAAAGGGAGATCCCCGAGAAAACCTGCCGACCAGCGGCATCGTCCGGCCCGATTCCCACGTGCGCAGATCCGGGAGCTACCCCGCTGAGAATCGAACCCAGTTCGCCGAGGTGGGAGGCGAGTAGTCTAACCACTACACCACCGCGGCCCTTACAGTCTATCAAAAACAGTATATTAAGTTCCTTTGTTGTGCGGTTGAGGTTCCTGGAAAATTTCTGTTAAAAAAAAAATCAAAGTTTTACAGTGACCAAAAATTAATTAGCAGAATCTTCCAAAACTTTCAAAGCACACGCCAACTGACTTAATAATGATTTGTGCTTGGGGTGGCCGAACTATGTGTGACAAAATTGCAGTGTATGTTTCACGTTGTGATAATTAGCTTTGCGATAGTGATCTATAAAAACAAATACATAATATAACGACCACTATACCACAGAGGCCGGCATCAATGTGATATTTTAAATTTTGCGACATTTTGCAGTTAAATGGGACATTCCTGATTTCAACTTGGGATTTTCAAACTCAGAACACTGGCAACCCTGCACACTACCCTAAGTTTCGTGTTTAGTGGTTGCCTGGGGGTTAAGCAGCCTGTACGACTGTCGTTGCATGACGTGTCAACTGACAACCTGGTTCATGTTCTAGTCATTCTGTGACCCAAAAATAATGAATTAAATTAAAAAATTTGACATGAGAGACGTAATGTACTGTTTAAAAATAATCACCTAAAGTTTCCACAGTAAAATATTTATTTTGAGCGTTATTAGATATTTTTGCTATTACACCAAAGGCAACTCGCTGTTTTAAATAAGAATCCATGACTTGAATGTGAACAAAATTTAGTTTGGTTGCTTTTTACTGAATTTGTGAATGTCCATTAGGTACAGTAATATTATTGTAAAAAATGTTTCTTTATGCTAACAATAATTTTCTTAGGTGCCATAACATTGCTGTGTTTGGGTCCACTGACGAACATTGCTCTAGCAATACGGATGGATAAAGACTTCTGCGCTAACGTAAAAGAAATTATCATTATGGGTGGAAATGCTGAAGGTAACAAACACATTCTCTTTGTTTGTTTTTTTATTCTAGCATTTGTACATATTCTAACTTAAATATTTGCAAAAACATCTGTATTACTAATTCCTTTTGTATTTATGTAAATAATCTTGTTGTTTAAGCAAAGTTAATATGTTACGATATAAGTAAGTGTGTATATATATATATGTGTGTGTGTGTGTGTGTGTGTACATAAAGAATGTTTTCTATTCCGTTATTTCGTTGTCCACTGTTCTCAAACACTTTCTAAGATTCAAAACTCGACTACAGAATGTTTTTCTTCCACGTACTTATATTATGAGTGTATTAAAGAAAATATATTGATTGATGTAATTGAAAGAAGCCTTGGTTAAGTTAATAAAGCTCTGTTCTTCCCTGAAAATTTTTCAGTTTGTAGTGTCCAGACAGGAATGTCAAAGATACAGCAGATTGTATGAGACGCAGTCTGCTGTAGGATATCGGTTAGGATGTGTGGTTTACAACTGCCAATAATACTTTAATTAAGTTTTCCGTAGATAGCTACATATTACTGCTAAAACAATTATAATCAATAAGCTAGAACGATGACTTTTAAATGCTTGGTGAAAAATTCATGAAACTCTTTCAGTTAAAAAAAAAAAAACTGGATTTAGGTCAGCTGAATTCCGCATTTGTTCTACAGGTATTGGGAATATGACAGCGGCAGCCGAGTTCAACTTCTGTTGTGATCCTGAAGCCGCATACATAACAATACATAACATGAAATGCCCTATTACAATCTTTCCGTGGGAGACTGCTTTCAGTCACAGCGCACTGTCTTATGTGAGTATACATACAGGATGATTCTAAAATCATGGGACAAACATTGAGGGGTGGTAGAGCTCACTAAAACAAACAATTATTGTAAAGGAATATATGGGCGGAAGTGACGCGTTGAGGCACAAACACAGAAATAACACATGAAATGCAACACATTGTTTATTTACAACGTCGCCGCTAAATGCCTTTTTACAGCAATGTTTATAATAATTGCTCAAAATTGCTACCACCGACAGTAATGCAAGCTTGGTAGTGTTGGTGGAGTGATTGACGAGCAGATTCAACGCACGCCACTATTTTCAGCAAATCACGCCATATGTAGAGGTCGCCAAGCATGCGTGACTGTTGGTGGATGCATTTCCAGCAACTGTTTTAACATTTTCTGTGCGGAATCACTCGTTAAGTATGCTGCTAATGAACATTTTATGTCTCCGTTAATGTGTTATGTTTTTGTGTGTGCGCCTCAACGCGTCACTTCCACCCATATATTCCTATACAATAATTGTTTGTTTTAGTGAGCTCTACCACCCCTCAATGTTTGTCCCATGATTTTAGAATCAACCTGTATAACACAAACCTGGATAATATTATATCGTTACATTCGTATACTTCAAAGAGGGGGGAGGGGAAGGTTATGGTATGACAGAAAGGGTTCTCAAAGGAGATTATTTCAAGGTCATTCGCGCTGATCTAAACACTTAAATTTGTGTGATTAAAATGTTTTAAATACATTTATTGGTTAGTTAAAACATTTATTTGATCATGTTGTTGAATGTGACGCTACTCCCCATCTGTGGTGTACAGAATGGTTCGTAGGGTGTTCAGTGGCACAGACTATAGGGTGCCTTGGATTTGAGGGTATATCAGACAATGACTTCATCACGACTTCTTAGTTTTGAACAGGTTTATTTAACGGGAATTTACTCCTACATTCCCGGCACTGTTGCGGGACTTTATACATACTTACTGCCGAAGATTTACTCATACATCAACGCCCTGCGAGTTCGAGGCCTGAAGGGCTGGTTACAATGTTCTGGCTACGTTTCCGGCGCTGTAGGGGCATTAGGTGTCAGGACAGGTCCCTGAGTGACGACGGGGTTACTTATCTGCACATGTTGCGTGGTAGTTGTTCCGGCAGTTGAGGTCTGGTGAGCTGGATGGCCCGGATACGTTCCGGCAGTTGATGAGGTCTGGTGAGCTGGATGGTCCTGTTAGAGGCCCTCTGTGGTTGGCTTGTTGCACGCAGCTGGCTTCCTCTTGACATGGCGCTTCTCGGTGAAGCTCACCACTCGCTCCCTTTCTCGGCGTAGGGTAGTAACTGACTGCTTACTACCCTACCACGCCCCGGCGACCCCATGTGGGCCCCCACCCGTCCTTCGCGGCTACGGGCTGCACTGGACAATCCCACTATCTCGACATGAGACTTCCGTTGAAGTTCACCACTCGACTCCGCCTTCTCGGTGCATGTTAACTAACTGACTGATATGGTAACTGACTGATGCGGTAATTGACTGGCTGACTCGCATCCCAGCGTGGTGATACTACTCGTCCGACGTGACTCTGGTAACTGTCTTTGATTCTTCCCTGCGTCTCGCGTCCCGATTTGGCTGACCCCTTAATGTCGCGACTGACTACCTGCGCATTCTGGGGTGGCGGTACTGAACTCAGCGCCACATGCTGCTCGTTGCTTCGACTGTCTTTGCGAACTCACGTGGCCGGGTTCCAATATCCCAGCCTAACTCTCTCGGCGCGGCTGACCTCTCTCTGTGCGGTACTGACGAACTCTGCGGTGATAACGAACTGACTCCTCTGTCCAGTAATAATGAATTGCTCCGAACTAACCTCTCTGTGCGGTGATAATCAAAAACCCCAGCCTNTGGCATGCACCCTTTCCAAGTTTGTCAGCTGTTTCTCAGTGCGTGTTTTCAACTTCAGGCGTAATACGCCTGACTATCTCGTCAATTCTCGGCGTTTACAAATTTCACGGGGCTTGCTAGGGGGGAGGTGGGTGGGAGGAGGACTGCGAGGCAGTGACCCCGTGTAATGACCTGCACGCGCTACTACCTCTCTGCTTGACCTCGGGATGCGTAAATGGGTGGCATGTGTCATCCGAAGCCCCTACACTGGTTTAAAGAGGCCGGGGGGGGGGNNNNGAGGCCGGGGGGGGGGGTTGGTTACAGCACCGCTTCTAATACTCCTAATTACGCCACACGTCAAATGCCTAGTTTGAATGGTTTTAGATTTAGAGAAGTCCGAGGAATATCTAGTCAACAACGTTAGGATGTGAAAAAATTATGTTGATCGTGTATCTCAATTCGGGTGTTGCTCCTATTGTCTGTTAATCGTATAAGAAACCTCAGATTTTGAAGTTTATGGCATTGACTCAACTATGAATGGATCGACGTTTATGCATGTGATTTTATTATTGATGTTCGTTTCCAGTTTATATTAACTATTGTGAATGCTCCCACATGATTCACACACCCAGGAACTACGAACGTTTTTGCCATGGACTGTGTAATGGTACATACTTCAAAAGACCAGTTATTTGGATAAGCGTAGTTAGAAAAAAGACAGCAAATAAATGTGTTTTATAAAAACAGTCTAATAAGAATTCACTCCCAGCGTGCATTGATGAGGTGGTAAGTGAAACTGCCTAACACGTAATCAAAATGCTGTTGAATACTTGTGAAAAAAAAAAATATATATATCTTCTCTCTCTCTTCTCTCTCTATTCTCTCTCTCTTTCTATTTATTTCTCTCTTTATCTCTCTCTCTCTCTTTCTCTCTCTCTCTCTCTTTCTCTCTCTCTTCTCTTTCTCTCTCTCTTCTCTTTCTCTCTCTCTCTCTTTCTCTCTCTCTTCTCTTTCTCTCTCTTTCTCTCTTTCTCTCTCTTTCTCTTTCTCTTTTTCTCTTCATTTTAAAAATTAACTATTCTAATATTTAAGGGATTCTTGCAATCGGGCTAACACATCAAATGAAACGTTATTTTGGACATACTCCATTGCAGCGTGTCTCGTAGAAAACAAGAATAATGCGTAGAGAAATCAACCAAGGGACACAGAAGAGAATCCAGGTTGGGCTGTCATCAGCAGTTATACAAAAAAAACTAACACAGAATTCCATCGAGCAATTACAGAAAGAAACCAGAAAACTCAACAAATGGACATGACACATACTTGAACAACAAAAATAATAAATATGGACAATGCAAAGAAGGCAGCAAAGATAAAACTTTGCCGTAACAACTTACAAATATGTACCGTTGAGACCAGTGTCAGGGCCACGCCTTCTTTTTTACAAGGTATTCATGAGGTGGGGCTCCCAAAACGTTGCCAATAACAATGAAAGAACTTAGTTTTTTCATAAACATTTGAAGTCTCAGGAAACATATTTGAGACGAATACTGTATCTCTTTTTACCGGAGAAAGATCAAAATTTGCCATCAAACTACATACTTGGGTAACATTTTCATTATAAGCTGCATTAGTACCCAGGCATTTCCATTGCCTTTGGCTCGCGTACTCGAGTTATGTCCTGGAGCTGAATGGCGACAGGTAAAAAAATACAGTCAAATAATATAAATATATATATGATGGGCAACGCGGCTATTCATGTGTTATCGTTGTAAGCTGATTCGTCCTTACCATTATTGATATATAAGAAAAATCTTTAACATTACAATCCACACAGCACCTATAATTGTAAGGCCATTTTAGGATGGTTCTGCATTCTCAGAGTGGTAAGATGTTATGAATAGGGCTGCAAATTTTCCGTTCCAGTTGTTATATAACCTGTTTTGTAAGTAAAACAAAGAAGAAGTAAATTATATTGAGGGGGATCAGTGGTGTAGTTTGGAGGACAGAGGTGTGACGTTTAATGTAGTGTAGAAATCAAAACACAAAGTATGAAGCATTGGTAATTTAATTATTTTATTAGCAAGGCATTAATAAGAAATATGCATTAAACTTGTCAGCATTTTACTACTTCCTAAATTTATTTAAATAATTTCGGTCAAGTTTGAGTAATTAGTTTATGTTTAAAGTACTTGTTGGGTACAAAAAAATGTTTTTGTAAATATTTTAGGGACTTAAAAAAACGAAATCAACATTAATCTAAATACATGATTGCCCTTTCCTATTAAACAATAAAAAATATTGTGTTTTATAGGAATGGAGGATAAATATTTTGGGAGCAGTGGATAGTCCACAGTGCAGACTGATGAGCAAAGTGGAAGCCCCGATGCTGGCGATCCAGAGGTACGGGAAATGGGCCAGGTGCGATCCCATAGCTGCGGCGATTGCAGTGAATCCAGAGGTTGCCATCGAAGAAGCACGGCTCTACGCGACGGTCGAGCTTCATGGGTCGGCCACGAGAGGCGCTCTTGTCGTCGACCACCTGCACACTCTCAAGCTGCAGCCAAACGTCACAGTCGTGAAGAGAGTGGACGTGAAGCTGTATCAGGAAATGTTAATGGAAGCGTTTTCTGAAGACTTGAGTAAGAAACCTAAATGAAGCTGGGGGAAATTTCCAAGTACAGAATTATTTTTTCTCATTTTACTTAGTTTGAAAGCTGTTGTATTACTGCTACCCACAACTATCCTTGTAATTCATAAACATTAAATTTTAATACGAAACTGTTTAGCCTTGTTTCTGAACTCATTTTATGATTGCTAAGTCACTTAAAATATCAGCCAAATAATTGCAACAGGTCCTTCAAGAACAAATGTGCTAATTTATGTTCTCATATCTTAGTACAAACAAATTATTTTATCACCTTGCGTTTAACTTCAGTGCTTTCTTTACTTTTTAAGTTAAAATTGAAAACCTTTCTTACCTTATGCAACGTTGTAAACTTGGAAACACCTCTATACATAAAAATGGAAAAAATTATTCAATTACTTTTTGCTAGAGGTTACTACCAACCAAGTTTATATAAAAATATTTCGTAGACTATTGTCAACATATCGCAAAAAAAAAAATTGCTTCTAGAAGAGCAAAAACTTCCGGGTTGCAATATTATGCTCGTATATTCCATGCTAAATCTACCATGAGCGTAATGGTGCAGCATTCTTTTGCCTTTATTACGCCGATTTTTTCTTTTTTTTTTTAGTAACTGATACGCGAAATAAATCGTCGAAATAGCGGAATCGCCTACGACTTCCAGCGTACCTCAAAATTATTCGGTAATGCTGCGCACTTAATTTTACATAGTATCAAACAAAGAAAGCATAAAACTCGAATTTTAGCGAATACGCGCAGGGCACTGAACCGGAGCGCAGTGCTTCCATCGTTGAAATATATGCAGGAAGGGACAGTGGCATTTTTCAAAGGTTGGTTTCTAAAGTGCACACTTTACCGTGAACAACCTTTAACAGCTATTTGCATGAATTTTTCTTGCCAACAGAGATGATAAAATCTATTGGGCACAAAAATTCCTTTCCTGAGACTCGACTCACGCTTTCTGATAGGAAAATATCAATACCCAAGATGAACGTTGAAAACGTGGCCTTCCTATTTGTACCCACCACACCACCAAGGTCCGGTACTACTCGGCGACTGCAAATTGAGACTAAATGTGTGGTATTCTTCTTGTAATTTTTGAATTCCAAAGAATTAAACTTGTAAGAATCGTAATCGATGTATACTTGCCTATTTAAACCTAACAGCAAGTGAAGGCTGTTCACGATAAAGTGAGCACTTTTGAAATCAACCTCAGAAAAAAGTCACTGCTCCTATCTGCATATGTTTTAACGGGCTTACTGAGTTGCGTGCCCCAGTAAAGTTGGTAATGATGGAGGGAAAATAGTTCCATGTCATAACATTGAATTAGAAATGTTAGGTAAACAATTGTGAATACTGAAATTATTTATTTCCCTCTGTCCTTTTTTAATGCAAGCAAGTGTAAGAATAAGGAGATTTGTAAAATATTTACATTTTTTTTTTTTTAAATAATATCGCAGTTTCACATGTCTAGTGCATATAAAGTGATGAGGCCCAGGCAATGCTAATTTTACATACGGCGGAAGAGTACACAGCGTGCATACAAGTAGATCTTAAGCAGGGCTTTCAAAAGTGCTCAGTTTACCGCGAACAACACCTATATGATCCATGTCTTCATTCTAAAATAAAACTATCTCCGGTTTAAGCTGCGGATTTTGCTTCGTTTTCGCATCAGCCTTCTTACCAGTACAGTGCATTTGCATTAACATTTACATTGTAAGCACCGGCATGAGGTTAACAACTGTAAACCATGCATCGTCATATTGCAATTAGGCTTCATGTCGCTGAGTTTTTAATTATTTAAAGCATTTTATCTACAAAACCACACAAACACACAGAAATTTATGAAATTAATCTGATATATTTCCTTCGTTTGCGGTTTCTTCAAAAAGTATCTGAAATGTAGTATCTGAAATCACAGTGTATCCAGCATCAAAAAAATGTTATTATTTCTCCACTTAGTGACAACATGCAAACTATAAAGTATATTTAATCGTATTCTATATACTTCTAATTATTTATTCTAGTTGTTGGTATTTTTCTGAGAATTCGACTGATCCATGTTCTCAAGTTGGGACTGCAAGTTGTCGAGAACAGAAAGCATGTTTCTTGTAGTCTGTTTCTTCTCATCTTTAGCGTGCCCGGCAGATTCCGTCGATCCGCACGGCGTGTTACCCACAGCGACGCAGGAATCGCGCTTCTGGTTTACGTCCGGTGCACTGGACATGCATGACACCATTGGTGAGGACCTCTTTGACGAGTCGTGCTTCGCATACGTCGGGTATCTCTCGTTCATCAAGTATCTACCATAGTTATTCCGAATAATTTGACTCTTGAACTTCCCGTGCATCTGGCTATTTCTGTCCGTCGTGTACTTGTTGATAGCGATATTGTGTACCGTTGGGGTCTTCCCTTCTGTTATGGACTTCCTGTACGTTGATGGTTTTTCGTCTACCAGGTGTTCTTTCTTCAGGATGTCCCCGTCACCCTTGTTGCTCTGCGGCGGAGCTCCTTGAGCATTGCATGACTCATTGTCGGTTGTACTCTGTGAGGTGGGGCATTGCTCAGCTGCCTGGTACTTTCTGTTCGTCGAGGGTGTCTCGTAGTAAAGGTCCTGTCCAAACATTTTGCTCTTGAACTTCCCGTCCATCTGGATTTTTCTGTCTGTCGGATACTTGTTATTTGTAGTGATGTTCTGTTCCGCTGGGCTCTTCCCGTCTGTTGAGGACTTCCTGTCCGTTGGTGGCGTTTCGTCGGTCATTTGTTCTTCATCCCTCAGGAGATTTCTGTCATCCCTCTCGCTCTCCCGAGGTGGTTCTCCAGTGTTGTCCTCGACATCCTTGTTCGGCCGATTGTTCGCTGTGCCTTGTGGCATGGTGCCTTGGTCATCCTGCTCTGGGATGTCATCCAGTACTTGGCCTCTACGGTGGCGGACCAACTCCTGCCAGTGGTCCCGCACGGCCACCCGAGCTTCCTCGGGACACCGGGCGATCCTGAGGTCGGGCCGCAGCCCCTGCAAGGTGTCCTGCAGCAGACGCACGACGTCGGCCGGCGGGGAGTGACCGCCCACGGACCAGAAGAAGTCCTGCAGGAAGGCCAGGTAGACGTCGAGCTGGCCGTCGGCGCCCATGTAAGGTCCGGCCGTGTTGAGCAGCATGCAGGCGAGGCGCACGCGGAAGAGGCCGGGGTGTGGGTCCAGGCCATCGACGCCGAACGTGATGAAAGAGTAGAGCACGTTGAGCACTTCGTCCGTCTCCACCAGGTAGAAGTTGTGCAGCTCCCCCAGGTACTTGACCATAGTCAGGCGGGACTGGTTGTGTTCGGTGAGGTTCAGCTCCATGCCGAGTCTGATGTCCTCCAGCACAGAGTCCACCACCTGCAACCAGAGTCTTTCCACTGTGAGAAAGATAAGATATGCATTCATAATTTTACATAGTAACTCGTTAACTTCGAGCACGGGTATCAATGTGAACGTGCATTAATATAATTATAGGGTTAACGCAAGTCTTCTTAAGGCCATAAAAGATTTACTTAATATGTGTAAATTAATTATATAAAATCCTGCAGTACGTTAGTCTCTGCACTTTTGCGTTAATTTCACAAGGATCTTTCTTACAAATTATATCGACTTCATTAAAGGTCCTCCTGAAGAACATCATGATATCTATTACTGCCTTGAAAAAACGCACAGGTTTCCTCAAGCAGTAGACAAAGAATATACATCCATCCTTGTACAAGCCACCAGTTTGTGGGAGCTGTACTCTGGCAAGTGTTCAAGCTAACATATCACAAAGTCTTTAAAAGTTGTACGAACACTCGTACCGCCCTACGTGAAGCTGAGTTTGTCCCACATGAAACTAACTGAACATGATTTTCTAAGATCACCATTTGTTTGCACCTAGAATCAAAGCCATGTACAGCACTTTTCAGGACATCATAGAGCGAAATGAGCTCTACCGACTGAATTCTAATTGGAGGAGGAGGGGTGGGAAGTAGTTTTATATCATAGTTGATTACATAATTATTCGAGGCAACGGAAATAGTGGTTCTGAGACATTACGTCTTCTCTCGCCTTGATTTTCAAAACTATGTACCAAGAAACTATTTTAATTGCGATGCACCCCAACAGAACATTCATTGTAGAGCGTTACACTCCAGAGCATTAAGTTTTTAAAAATCTAAGAAAGAGGAAATGTTGATATAAAACGATTTCATCGTTAGTGTATCGTGTTTTGGTGCTGAAGTTTGAAGAAGCTTAAGCATTCAAACTAATTGGAAAGTAAAGCACATGCAGTAAACTTTCGTGTATATGTATATATAAATGTATATACCGGGTGAGATACCTAAGGCAGGCCACCTGAATAACACCGCCAATTTCAGTGGTAGAAGAAAATGTTTCAGACTAAAGTTGCTTGGGTCCAAAGTGCTAATAATGTGATAGTGATAGTGATAGTAAAGAAGATACAGGGGTTAACTTCGTTACTTTAAATGGAATGATCATTTTTATTAACACTCCTCGACAGTGCGTATGCTGATGTAATAAATGGTTCTTACCAGACTGTCGGTGGACGTTGGATCGGTAGGTCTGGAAACACGAAATGGCCTGCACGTTCCCCAGAATTAACGCCTATGTACTTTTATCTGTGAGGAACATAAAAGCAACAGGTCTACAAAGACCCATCGACGACTCCCGAAGACATGAAAGGCCGTATAACACGAGTTTGTTCTGCGATAAGTCCAGATGAAATTCGACGTGCCATATTGTCCACTCAGAATCGCTTTACAGTATGTATCAATGCTTCCTTTGTTATTTTATTATTATATAAGGTGTTCAAATTGGTAACATTGTACATTGATAAATACTGTAAAGCTATTCTGAGCGGACAATACCGCACGTCGAATTTCATCTGAACTTATTGCAGAACAAGCTTTTGTTATATGTTTCGTGTCTTCGGGAGTCGTCGGTGGGTCTTTGTAGACCTGTTGCTTTAATGTTCCCACAGATAAAAGTCCATAGGTGTTAAGTCTGGGGAACGTGCAGGCCATTTCGTGTTTCCAGACCGACCGATCCAACGACCGCCGACAGTTCTGTTAAGAACCATTTATTAAATCATCTTACGCACTGTCGAGGGATGTTAACAAAAATGATCATTCCATTTAAAGTAACGAAGTTAACCTTTGTATCTTCTTTACCCTCCAATGTACGGGGTAATTATCACTATAAAGTTATTAGCGCCTTGGACACAAGAAATATTTGTCTAAAACATTTTCTTCTACCATTGAAATTGTCTGTGTTATTCAGGTGGCCTACCTTAGCTGTCACCCAGTATACATATACGTGTTTAAGAAACATCTGTACAAACTCAGGCACATGGTTCGTGACCGGAAAAGAATGAAATATATAGGATACCTACGATCCATCTTAAATAATAAGGGCTGTAGAAGCCCTTAAAGGCGGAGGGCGACAAGCATATTACATGGGATATTATGCAAAGTACTTTTGTTAGAGGAACACAAATTGGTGTACGTATTAATTTAACCAAGATCTTGGATAAAAGGAAGGTATGGTACGTCGTACACACCCCCATCATGTAAGTCATAGGGGTTGGCACCCTTTGATTGCATACAACATTTACATCATGAGGTTAAATTGATTGTGGATACCATCGGATGAAGCAGGACATCGTAATTAGCAAATAAGGCCTCCTAGTTGCAACTCTCTAGGACCAACCGTTTCCGATTAAATCGTAAACTACGTGTTCAGTGGCAGCAATACCATGGTCTGGTGAGTAGGAAACCTTTCCTGCCCCCACGGAGGAATACAGCAGGGATTCCTCGCCGAATGAGTATGGCAAGGAACCAACACGCAGCAAACAGATTAGCATTAGGAAATGTGCTATACCAAAGTGTAGCTGTGTATTTTGTAGATTGTGCAGCACAGGGTATAAACGAAGAAAACAGTATGTTGGTTGCAGTGGCTAACTGTGACTGTATCCATGATAAACACACGTTTGGTGCGTCCAGTGATGATGTGTGATGTACAATGCAGTGAGTGTTGGTGCGTTGAGAGTAGTGATAATGCCTTAATGGGCCCAGTATCATGACTATACTAATGTGTGTAAACTAATGTAAATTCTGTGACGTAGCAATGCATAATTGGTACTGAAGGCACTATCTGACAGCACAACAGAACAGACACTACAATAATTCGAGATTGTGCAAGTGGCGTATCATAACCAACTTAACAAATGTTCGAAATATGCCCCTTAAATGTCAATGCAATAGTTCATAAGGCGTATTAGGGACTGGCAGAAGCATTCAAAAATTCCTGTTGTGTATCGCACTTGATCGCAGGCAGCCATGACTCTCGCTAATAGATCCTCTTCAGATTCCATGAGTGTCTCGTTCACACACGCCTTAATAAATCCCCACCGTCAGAAGTCTAATGGCGTAAGGTCCGGGGAGCGTGGTGGCCAAGTACGAGGCCCACCCCGTCCTATCCAGCGAGCAGGATACGCTGTGTTGAGGTGGTCACGCACAATCCTGGTAAAATGGGGTGGTGTACTGTCGTGTTGCAGCCACATCCATTCTCTGATGGCAAGAGGAACATCCTCCAGTAACTGTGGCAATCGTAACTGCAGGAAATCATAATATTGAAATCCTGACACACTGTTCGGCAGCAAGAATGGACCAATAACATTGTCCCCCACTACGACGGCCCAAATGTTGATGGCAAAGTGGTGCTGGTAGCCTCTCGTACAGTTGCATGTGGGTTGGACTCGTCCCACATGTGGACATTTCTACTGTTGCAAAAGCCTTCCTGTGTTAACGTGGCTTCGTCTGTAAACATTACTATCGCCGGGAAATCAGGATCAATTTCACACTGCTGCATGAACCACCGGTAAAATTCTGGCCGAGGGGCATAATCTGTTGGCCCCCCATTATTGCTTGTACTCTACGCACATGGTATGGTAGCAGCAGCTGTTCATGAAGGACACACCATACGGTGCCATTCGATGCATCCGTTATCCGCGCGATCGCGTAGGTGCTCGTCGAAGCGTTGCCAGCTACATTCTCTAAGACCGCCTCTGCAAACTGCGGAGTGCATATGGTTCTCGGTCGACCATGTCCACATCGACGCTGAAATGTGCCTGTTTCCCGTAGTCGCTCTGTAAGGTGTGCGAATGTCTGGTGGTCCGGCTGATGTCGTGCAGGGTATATTTGGCTGCACACACGCGCAGCTGCCCTGCCGTTGCCTCTCACTTCACCATACACCAAGGCCATGTCAGTCATTTCAGAATTTGTGTACTCGTCCATGTAGTACCTAGTCTGCAGTACCTAGTGAATCGAAGCAGTGACAGGCTGCGAATAACAGGCCGCTCGGGCAGATGGGGCGGTAAACTACACTGCTCAGGAGTGGAGTGTGGGGTAAGGGGAACTAGCTGCGACATGTAACATCGTGCATCCTAACACCAACATGTGTAATTTCACCGGGTGCTGGACGTGTTGCCTACCCACCAGGCTATGGCCTTGCTACCACTTCGTTTGCGATTTAACCGGAAACGGTGGATCCTAGAAAGTTGCAATTAGGGGGCCTTATTTGCTAATTACGACGTCCTGCTTCATCCGATGGTATCCACAATCATGCAATTAAAGGGTACCAATCCCTATTATTTAAATTATGGGGTTATGTACGACGTACCATACCTTCCCTTTATTCAATATCTTCGTTTAATTAATTCGTATACCGATTTGTGTTCCTCTAACGCAAGTACTTTGCATAATATCCCACGCAATATGCTTGTCGCCCTCCGTCTTTAAGGGCTTCTACAGCCCTTATTATTTGAGATGGACCATGAGTGTCCTATACCATCGGTTTTTTTCCGGTCACGAATCACGTGCCCGAGTTTTTACACGTGTTTCCTAAACATGTTGTATATATATTTATGTATGTGTGTATCCAATGAAGTGTCCCGACTGGCTATCCTACTTACTCATCAACGCAAAGCCCAAACTGCTGAATGCAAATGTATGAAAATTTAGGGATGGCTTCCCCTTAATAGTGCAAGCACTCGCTAAAAAGGATTTTTTGAAATTCAACATCTAAGAAGATGAAAAGTGGTAAAAATGTGTTTTCGGATAATCCATACTAGCTCATTGGCCTGATTAGGTATCATTGTGTTCTTAGCTTCAAATACTAACTAATTTCAGGATTTTTGAAATTCTACCCTAAAGAGGTTGGAAAGGGGTAAAATGTGTTTACGAGGACACCTTAAAACCGTATGTGGCCTGCTCCAAAGTAAACTCACCTAACAACTTGATAATCCTAGCACCTGAGGGCATAAATATTAATGTGGTGGGCAAAGACGTCATCCCTATAGTAAAGGAAATAAGGTAGAATTTTAACCTGCATAGCTTTCCACTCGCGTAACGCAATGGTAAAATAAAGGCAATGCACTAAAAGGTTTAATATGTCAGGAGCCCTAAGATTATAGTCGCTCGGAGCTCATTATATGATAACTAGCCTCCTCAATACACTAGCTTGATGCATTAGAGTGCACGGCCCACAGCTAGCAAAGACTCGACACATTCCTAGATTCCTGTAAGGCGCGCTAGTAATTTTAAATTAACCACAAATTAACATATCACTAATGACAACTCGAGGGAGGGAAGAGATTTGGGTGGCTCTTAACATCGAGGTCTTGAGAGCATAAATGACAACTCGAGGCAGTTTTTGGTATTATGAGCAGAGATGTCGTCTACAAACTTTGATTCGTTGGGCGATGTGCCTGCGGTTGCTATATAATTGTAGGCCCTGAACATTTTCCCCTTTTGTGCATTTTAGACTAGCACACAAACTGTGTAGTCAAAACAATTTAAAATATTATATTTACTCTCAAATTTAACCCCGTGACAAATAATGCAACAAATGCTACCTTTATCCCCGCCAACTCCTGGTAGTACGACAGCCCACAAACAACCTCTGCCAGGTAACGGATGTTGTGGTATTTCACGTTCGTGGCGTTCGTCAGGCACTTGACAGCATAATCGGCCACGTCTTGACTTCGCCAGTTGAGTCTTCGCATCGACTTCACGATACTTTCAGTACAACTTGGTGACAGGTCTTTGTATAGAAGCTTTCGAATGAATTCGTGCATGATGGGGCGATACTTCTGTGTACTCGTCTGTCGTTCAGGAGGATTGACTTGGAAGTATGTGTTTTCCATCATTGTGGTGTAGTGGGTATCCAACGACCACGCTGCTTTCTTCTGCATCATGTCTTCCAGGTAGATTTTCACTCTCTGATGATGCTCTGGTTGTCTGAAGAGGAATTTCCCACAAGTTTCCATTAGACTGCAGAACATTTTTATGTGGTGCGGGTAGGAAAAATTAAAAATCAACCATTTAAGACAACCAAGAGCTTCTGCTGCAGAAAAAACACGGAATTTCACCAGCTCTCCCATAAAAATGACGACTTTGAGCTTTGACTCGATATTGAGTTGGCATTTGTTACGACACAGATACCTAAATTCCTTGAGCAATTGTGCTTCCAGATCTTTTGCAATATCTGGCATTGTGGGATTCAAAGTTGCCACCATGCGTGAATAGAATGGTAGGAGGTCGATTCTAGTTCGCGGAGCAGTGAGCAGAGATTGAACCAGTTGTTTTCTGTTCCATTTTGTGTTGTATGACATCGCGAAATTCACGGAAGAATTGTCTATCAGTTCACGGTTTACACATTTCGGTAAGTTTTCCAGAAAAACTTTGAACTGAACTTTGATATTCATGTTTCGGGGAAACAAAGTCTCTTCCATTTCAAAAACTTCATCATTTTCTTTCTCGGGTTTCTCATCGTGGTATTTTGGGGAGTGGAGGGGAAATGATGCTACAATGTCTTTGATGTTTGGAAAGTGCTCGTAAAAGTGCTGAGATTCTTCATCTTCCCAAAGTTCGGAAGAAAATTCATCTTCATCTTCGAGTTTAATTTCTTCTATCCACGACAGTTCATCGTGAAGAAAAAGAGGGCTGTCTTCAGAGAGATACTCGCCCAGTTCCATGCAGTTTTTATGAACATTCTGAAAACTGAGCAACAGCTCGTTGGTTTCTTTCTTTCTTTCAATATCCACTTCACCTTTAAGCTTGTATATCCTCTTTTCCTCGCGAACAACCCTGAGCAGCTTACGGTGCAGTCTTATTAAATGTTTGCATAAGGTCACGTGATATTCCTTCAGAAGAGCTCTTATATACATTTGCTTTTCTTGGCGGATGATGCTACTCGTCGGTATGGTCTTGTTGTAAATGATGGCAAGATGTTGAATGGATCTTGGTATCAAGCCTGCAAAGTCGTAGCCACAGTGTTTGCAGAATGTCATTATTATAGTAACGTTCACATGTTCTTCAATGTCTGGTTTCATAATATTTACAAGTACTCTTTCCAACAAAGCAAAACTTTCTTCGTTTGTTAACACTCCCGTGACAATCATCTCTGAATATAACAATATATTTATCTTAATTTTGGTTTCGTTTTGATGACATTTGCTTGAATCGGCACTGAAAATTCTCGTCCACGATTCAAGCAGGTGAGCAGAAAATTCGCTGTAATGCTGGTGCATTACGGAACAAAACCGCGATGCACTTGGAATGTCCCCCATCTTAATTTTGGATTCCACAATGGCTGCTGCTACCTCGCCGAGGTATTTCGTCAAGTTGAGAGTATTCATCTCTTGCAACAAACTATCCAGCTGCCTGGCACAGAATGACTTCAGTTTTCTTACAAACGCACTGTTCTTCTTTAAAGTGGAGTCCAGGGTTAGAAAGTATGTCTCATCTGGTCTCACATTCGAGGCATTTAGATTAACTTCTCGAATTGCGCTTATGCGTGACAATCTATTTTCTGTTTCTGCAATTTGTTCCGAAAGATATTGCCAGGTGTCAATTTCACATTCATTTTCTTTACATTCCATTTTGATTTTTTTTTCTTTCATTTGACGAATAGTGTACCAGTAGATTAAACATTAAATGTTTTGTATATGTAGTATAGATCTTTGTTGCAACGCTAAGGCCGTATTATTATATTCGTCTTAAGACAGTCACTGGCTCGACGAAATATGTTAAGACAAAGAGCTGAAAACATGAACGGATAATTATAACAATATGTCACCGGAGACGACTTACAAATAAAAGTTTTATGAGCACAATTTTGTTAAATCCCATTAAAGACTCTTGAAAAATTTAAGTATGTCATTCAGTCTCGAGAAGAAACATATCTAAGGGTTCAAACAAAATTATGCTTCATTAAATTACTCCAGATCTATACGAAATATATTTTTTTTTTCAATTCTATTTTTACTTTTATGTATCTTTCCACATTTTCGAGCAACTAAATGTAATGGACTTCGTAACATTGGCTTAATTTTGTAGTCGTTTTTACACAAATTAATCTTGTTAACAAAAATTATTTATAAATTGTTATTAAAGAATAAATACCCATAACATAATTGTGTAATACATTTAATGAACGAGGAAGGTTACTTTTGTAATAAAAGTAACAAAAACGTACTTTTGTAGTATTTTTACTCCCAATTTACTTTCTTTTGATCTAGGCCTGTGTGCCCATGCAATTATTATGGCAGTGAAACTCGGTTTCTGAGATAGGCATGATAATTTATATCTTTTGAGATACTGAAGCGATCATATTAATGCAATTTTATTTTAATCCAGGGGCGGGGGGGGTGATCAGTATTCTCTGGTACAGCCTTTTTTTTAACATGTTTTGCCAAAATAAGTTATCTTAATTCTGCCAGAGTATGCCTTACTACTGCCTTACATGTGTTACGAGTCTACCATAATCTATCAAATTGTTCCATACAGTGGTTTACCATGGCAGTTATGTAAAAGGAGATCGTAAAACGTGAAGGTTTGCACACACCGGAGAGGTGGAGGTAGAGTGCGACCAATGTAATCAAACAGACGTGTACAGGACGGCAGCGAATATGCCGCAGTGAACATGTCCGTGCAGTGTTTACTTTGTATTGGCGGCCTGACTGCCGCAGGTAGATTTTGCCCGCAGAACGCATCACTTGTATCGCAGTGTTCAGGATTATACAATGTACTGTAGTCTAGTGATATAACACAGTGAAGTCACACCATATCTCATATGATTTGTCGCATCCTGAGTAGAGTGATATAAGAAAGGAAGGTTGGAGGGCGAAATGAAATCGACCAATCGCCAGTAGCATCTTGATCTTCCATGTGCAATCCGGCCATTTCTGTGTTACAAACGTGAAGTAGTTTGCTGTGACCGCTCTGGTGTGCGAGAACCTTTGGAAACCGCGGGATTGCTATGTTGATGTAGGGAAATGAGCAATGCATGAAAAATCAGCCATCTTTGATGTCCCAAAATTATTCGCCTTGCAATATATTTCCCACAAAACGTTCATCAAAGGCAATGAATTCCAGGAGAGCTCTCAAGTGCGGAATGTGAGACAGATACTCGCCCAATTTTCTGACAACGAGCGAAGTCATTGAAATGCAGGAAACTGGCTTCTGGCTTACAGCGCTACGGGTAGGCAGATTTGCCTACTATATTTCTGAAGATTTATCTCTATAACTTTCGTTTAGTCCTACGAACTGAATTGTTGAACATTTGCGCCGGCGGTGATCAAAATTAAAGTACGATGCCTGCAAGTTCGCCACTCTGCAGACCGCGCACGAATGCCAAGTCCTGCGGTTGCCGAGGACTACTTTTTAATAAGCTAGGCGTCATTTTTTTAAAGTAAACTATACATGAAAGTTCAACATTCGCGTAACTTGCGTGTCGGTGAATTGAACTTGCTTAAAAAAAATTGTAAAAAAATTACCTATCTCATAGTTATTGTCACACAAATAACTTGTTGTAGTCACGTGCTTAGTTTTTGATTGTATGGCACAAGCCATTGAATGACGTAATTCTGCTGCACTCGTATAACTAGGTGTTTCAGTAATTTGAAAGGTCACATTTTGAATTCAACCATTCTCGAAATATTGCGAGCGCTTGTAGGAAGTCTAATGAATACCGCTTCAGTGCTGACAACCAAGAATATTTTTAAAAGTACCCTCGTTATTATGTCTACAATTTAAATAGTATATTCAAGATAAACCTAGATTGAAGACCAGTGTCATAAATTAAGCCTAAATGATTTATTACATAGAAAAATATTGAATGAAAAAAATGCTGAAAGTGCTTTATGTTCGAATACGTATACCAACAGACTATAGCCAAAAGGGTGGTCGGTAAAGTTGTGCAACGACTCAGAGTCCGAACATTCGACACTTAACTCTTGACCTCGATTATCTGTATTGCAGCAAACATGTCAATCATATCTGATATCATGCATGAATAAGACGCAAAAACGCCAAAACTAAGTAAAAGTTCAAACAGCTGTGTATTTTTTTTTTTTTACAGTAATAGACCATAAAAGTTTTTGAAAAGGGTGGTGTCTATTTCCCCCACTGTTTATTCTGCATAGTTGTAAGTACGTTGCAAAAATTGCCAGGCGTAGCTTATGTAATGTTTTCAAGTCCCCTGGGAATATCACGAATAAACTTGTGGTGTGTGCGCTCATTTTAAAATAGAAAATGAATTTGAGTTTACTGCGTAAAAATCTTGCTAAGATTGCCATATATTTAGTGCAAAATTTTATCGACATGCACTAGGTATATCATTATTCTTTAGGATTTTTAAGAAAAAAAATTATTACTCTTACAAATGTCTTCAAATATTTTTCTACCACATCTAGGAGCCCAAAAAATAATAATAAAATATTTTGTACCTTTCGTATTTCCTATCATATGAGCATTTTGCCTCTTGTGAGTTTGTTATACGAATGACATTACTTGCCAGAGAATAAGAACAATCCATTTCAAGCGAAATGTGTTAATCTTGCGCGATGAATTCTTGCTTCTTGACATTCTTTATGAACCAGTGCTTGCCGAATAAAAAACAAATTACAACCATCGAAACATTACTTCTATCCCTTTATTTAGAACATATCATTTTGTTTAGCCCCACATAATTTTTTGCTATGTAAACATATTGTTTTCTTGTTTTGCGTTGTTTTTGTTCCTCGGCTAATAGCAAGGATTATAGAGATACGAATTCCAAAATCGACTTTTTTTCGTACCGTTTTGTGCATAACATAAGTATACATAACAACGTACCTACTGTTTTAGTACATAGGTTTATTTATCTTACCTGTGGTTACAAGTTTAACCACGTTTTTGTTTGATTATAAGCAAAATAATCACAGTTAGATTGCTGCGCGTCCATTTTATATTAAGTATTAAAAAAGAGAAGAAAATTTTTTGCGCTGATATTCAAGTTCCATAGCACCCGACGAGTCATCCTGAGATTTACAGTAAGAAACAAGCGCATGAGAAAAACACCTGAAATTTTCTCTACGTTTTTTTTTTTCCATCGTACCCGAACCAAATACGAACCCTGGACAGTGGCCAATCACTGTTTCCAGTTTAAACTGTTCTAATATAACCTACGATGTTGTGTTTGGTGTTATTTTACACTGGAAAAGAAAACAAGCATAACAAATATATTTTCCTTCTCTACGAGCGCATGCGTGGTAATCAGTAGTCACCACACTGGGCACACTCGGTAAACCTCGGGATGTTTCGTGTTTCGTCGTATTTCCGGTCACAAAGGAGATAAATCGTAGACTTGGCCGTGTTCGAATTGGCATATTTTGTTAAAAAAAATGGTCACGTGACCCGATTTTGTATACAAAAATTATGACATATTTAGTAATTTCGTATTTTGTTAGTTTTTTTATGTAGCGATCTTTTACGAAAATACCTCAATACCACCATATTTGTTTTCATCTAGAGGCTGCGCATTAGTTTAACATTTAAAATACATGAGAATGCATTATCAACTTAATTTTTAATAAATAAATATGCCTTTTTGTCACAATTACAGCTTCAGACCAGTAAGGGGGTAGTTTCCTAAATTATTTCCCTCGTAATTATGTATTTCTGGCAATTGGCTTAATCAATTTCACAGTAACTTTGTAGCTGAAGTATTAAAATTGCAGTAGTCAGTTTTTTTAATCCTCTTTTTGCACTTTTTTTTATTTAAAAAAATATGCCGATTTGCTTTAGTTGAAACATGACTTGGGTGTGAGTTTTCGAATGGAATTAAGATTTATATAAATCACAAAACTATGTTCTTGGTCCTACTTCTTTGATTTTGTAGAATTTCATTCGAAATACTCCGAAAATTCTATTTTTGTATAACTCTTGTAATAGTAGGTTTCCGTGCGTTTCTAGAAGTAACTACTATGAAGCCACTGGCTCCCCTCATTCCTATCCTCCTGTGTAGTGGTCCATACTCTACAGGAGTCGTCCAGAACCGGTACGCGGTCATGGAAGGTTGCCTTCACATGTCCACTGTTTAGAACGCAAGTCTGAAGTCTGAACCGTTCAAACTGCATTGGCAGTTCGGTGCGCCACTCACAGTTCTCCTTGTGGTCCTATGATACACCCTCGGAATTTAAATGCGTGTCTCGTGCTTCACCTCGGTTTACCCATCGCTCGTTTATCACGCCCGGCTAGTGTCGTATGCATCGTATCTCGTTATTATGATTTTGCAAAATACCTATGTTTGGTGGTTTGCAATTTTATGTCAGTTTCGGCAAAGAATTATGTTTATATTGAGGTCAAATGGGTTGTTCATATAATAAAGTGATTTTAATTTCTTTCAGCATAATTGTTAAAAATATTAACTTCATATCTCCATTTAGGAATTTATTTAATGTATGTTACCTAGACCATCCATTCTATTAAATGGAACCTTCTTAAATATGTAACTTGTAATTTTTACAACAGGATTGTTTTATTTTATTTAAATTTTTTTTTAATTTTTTTTTTACGGTTCTATTTTTGATGTTTGCTTGGAATTTAGGTTTTCTTTGCCAGCTTCTGTGTTCTAAGTTGCATCCGAAAGACGTTAATGTTACCTTGTCGCTAGATAGGTCGTTGACCAGCTTTTTCAGAAATTCACCTGTGGTAAATGTTTAGGGGTGCACCTGTGTAAAGAGATTGAGAGAATTTCCGTATGTAACGAAATTAATCAATACATGAAAAATAACTTTATAACACAGGAGATACAAACTAAACAATGTGTTAAGGTGTTTTCTAATACACATGCTCGTTCTTTTAAAACATCTGTCTGCGGTATTTGTGCATATTTCAAGCAAAATTTTTTTTCCCCATCGCAGTTAAACACTGCTATTTGCTTTTTCTTTGCTTTATTTTACCTCTCATAAGTGCTTTATTAATTTACGTGTGGCACATTTCGGGGTTGGTCACAGGGTCCAGGAGATGAGATTCCTCTTAATGTCGAGAGGGTGCCAGCTTACCAGTTAAGGACATCCGCTCGGGTTAGCACAAGGCTAATGGACCCCGCGTCCCATGTCTAAAGGAGGTTGTGCGTGATGATTGTCGTCGGCGGCTATATATGCGACGTAACATACACACTCCCAAACTGGGCTCCCCAGCACGCAGTTCCAATTTCCAATGCACTGGCATAAATACTTCAAATTTCACCAAAATTAACCCAGACTTTCGTAATGTAGATAAACGATAAAGATAAAGAGAAAGTCCAGATGAGATGGTACAGAACTTGGGCGGCACGAGGCCCTGCACTGGCCTAAGCTGTTATCACAAAGGTGTGATGTTTGAGGGGTTTCAGGGGTGCTGATGTGGATCCCCCACCTTACCTGACTTACCAGGTTAAGGACGAAAACCGGTGAAATTGCCCGGTGCCATAATTGAGCATGGGTTAGTCAGGGTCGTGCTGTCGGCAGGCCGTAGGACCCTGGATTCCTCTGTAGATTTGGAGTACTTGTAGATACAGAACTTACACGTACATAGTGGTTTCGCTTGTTACACTGGCGAGGTTTGTAGGGCACCTCACACGCCTTACTTACATTTGAAGTAAATGAAACACTTGTAGTTAGTCATGATGTTAACTTACTCCTTTTGTTGCAAATACAGTGATTCTGCTATGTCATCTGATGCGGACCCGACACACTGGTCTGCCGGTGACCATTACTGTAAAATCGGTCTAAGACATGGAAATTATTGACAGATGTAGCGTGTTAAACCCTGGTTAAAAAACTGCAGGGAGGCAGACGGTCGTCCCCTCGGCACTAAATATGCAAATGTTCTGGTTGATTATGTTACTATTGATGATGAAGGTGATTAAAGCAAAAGTTGAAGGTGCCAAGGGGGTCCGCATAGAGCGAAACTCCCGTGCTGCTGGCCGGCTCGAGTGCTGAAGTCAAACTAAAATCATGGCGTCGGCTTCCGCTGATGGTTGCAGTGCCAAAAATCACGTGAAAAATAAGATGGACCCTCTTAATGCTAATTAATGTGCTACAAAATACGTTGGTGACATCCACATGATTAATTAAGGTTTAATTATGTTTGTGACTGTGATTTCTGGGGGNGTGTTAGGCAATCTGCTGGGAAGAGAAAATGTAATGACCCTTTTAAACATTGAACATCGTTACAATTAATAAAATGAATTGAATAAAGGTAAACTGAAAATATATTTCAGCTTCTGGTAAATTTCTCAAGTGAATTTCAGTTTCTGGTTTGTTTCGCCGATGGGCGAGTCCAAGTTCTCCAGCTTGGGTGGGCAGGACGATTCCATCCCTGAAAGGGGCGTGGGTAGTCACGCTCGTTTGAGGTTTTAATAAAGAACTGACTTCAATTTATTTGGCTACGTCATTTTGAACACTTTGTATTGCTTCGGGATTTTATTCCTCACTGTTTAACTGCACTTGGGGTCATCTAGCACTGTTGTCCCAGCCAGCAGGCCGGTCGACGTCATGCAGGTGGGAAGGACACCCGAGGTCGCGGCGCGAGCTGCTCCGATGTTCTCTCCAATTGCTAGATAACCTGACGGCTGTGACTTTCGCGGGGACGCTTGTTATTTTCCTGCAAGAGTTACCTCTTGAGGTAAATAGAGCAAGATGGCCACTTAGGTCACGTAGTACATGACGACGAGGCGGGTGTGTTCCGTTATCGCCGACCCATACTGACGTACTCGCGGCTGAGCATTCACTTCGGCCCGGTGTCGGCTCTAGGTTGTGTTTAGGTTATGTTCGAAAATTCATCAATTGATGCTCTGGCACACGTCCACCAAAACCATAGACATTTCAGTCAGTGAATACATCGTTTCAACTAAACTCAACCAAAGCAGTAGTTTTCAAACACCGACTGATACGCCTATGAATTTACAAATGGAACGCAGCTTGCCGGAAAGACGACTGAATGTTTTTCGCAGGACTTTTAAACATGGAAAACGCTGCCACCTACTCCGGCATCATTTTAACTTTTTATTAGCTATTGTCTCCACCTGTAGCAAGTTTCAAATTCAGGAAGCACAAGCAAATTAAAGAATAGGCCTGGTTGCTAAGATTTAATAAATTTAGGAGTGTGAAATTTACAAGAAGGCTGCTACTAAACCAGCCATTTTGATGGTATAATGCTGTGGACCTGACGACACCACTGGTATACAGTATGGAAAGTTGTTTCTTAGTAGTAATTAACCTCGGCCTACATGCTACTTCAAGTGATTTATTAACTTTTGACATTTTCAAAAGTATCCTGTAGTCGTGAGATCTGCCTCCGACTAGTTAGGGAATAATTACTTATTGTTTGCATTTAATAAAGACTACCAACAAACTTTACTCGGAACCGAATTCATAATTAGTGTAATTATTTTGTACTTTGATTTTGTTCACAGTTAAACTTTCCACAGAACATTTTATTTATGTAAACTTTGAACCACGGAACTATTTTTAACTGTTCAGTAAATTTTCTTTGTAAAGGCAAATAACTTTTAAATAACACATTATTTGAGTTTGAATTTCAATTTTATTTCGAAATAATTCCTCTCCCTTAGTTAAAAACTGTAAGGAGAGTATTTATTCTTCGAAGTCAATAGCTCTAAAATTAATTTGTATTATCCTTCCATGCAATTCAATTTCAATCAGCCCATAAGTTTTGCACATACTGTATTCACGCACTAGCTCATTCTACACACTGTGTGTTTACTCTGTTATAATAGTTTATTAAATCCCCATACAACTATATTAACAGTCTGTTTGTATAGAGAGCAATACAAGTAGAAGGTTATTTTCCTTCACTACAGCGCAATGTTTTGTGTAATCATTCATTATTCATGTGATTTTGCTTATGTTGATATGGGCACATATTACGCCTAAGACTTCACACAGCATGTTGGAGAAGGAGGGAGCTTGTTATGGGTTAACTATTACAGCAACGATTAGGACACACATGATTAATAACTCCTATATATAATTTGGCATTGGATAAAAGTTCAGAGAATTAAATAATATAAATGGGCGATCTTTTATAATATACCGAATGTAATGTATGCAGTAATTAAGCCACATATTCCGAACTAGATAGAAGAGCCCCACCTTAAAACATATGCTGTAGCCTGCTGAGTAAACGGATTATGGCAATCAGCGCACCTTTCTTGGTGGTTCCTTGGTCCATATTATTCAACTGACATCATGTAGATAAAATATTCTGTTTAACATGTTACTTTGGCATATGTAGTATGTTTTGGGCCTCGTGAAGTCGTGTCCTGGTTCACAGTTCAGCAGAGGGGATTCTTACTCTTTCAACCAATAGGCTTGTGCAATAGCACCCCAGTTCACTTTGCTGCCCGCTGGCCTGATTACATTTCTTTGTGGGATGGTGCGTTTCGGCAGGTTGCCGATTTAAGGTCTGCCAATGCTATCACAACATGCACCTTTTTGAGGACTGTTATATACACTTCAAGTAAATTGATGTGGCAATGCCATCGTAAAACAAGCACCTGCAAAAATAAAGTATTCTTACAAACATTATTTGAGCAATATTTTGTATTTTCTGCTGTACTTCCCTGGAGATGTTTATTATTGAGGTAAATACAAGTTGAATGCTTGACAATAAGAAAAACCTAGGTAATGATTACTATTATATATTATACAGGTAAAGAAATGTTAAATTGTAAATTAAAAGTTGAACCAGGAGCATTAGCAAGGAGGACATTTGCGCCTCCCCTAATTTCACAAAGGGTCTCCAAACATTTCACCAGGTATAACTATACATTTTTATATTTAAAATGTATTTAAGAAAATTGGAGATCGCTAAATAATGTTATAAATATAGTATTTTTGAACAGGCAAAAAGCATCAATCGAATTACAGCTTTCAACAAAGACTAAGTCAAAATATTTTATGACAATTTGGAAGACCTAAAGTTAAAGTACAAAGTTTCACATGACAGGATCTTTAATGTAGACGAGACTGGTAAAAGTACTGTCCAAAATCAAGGCGAGATACTTGCCAAGAAAGGGGAGAAGAGAAATGGATCAGCGGTCAGCTGGGAAAGGGGACGCAATGTGATAGCTGTATGTGTAATGAGTGCTAGTGGTTCATTCGCACCACTAATGTTCATCCACCCACAGCAAAGGCCCAGCAAGATAACGAAGAGAGATCCCCCCCCCCCCNCCAAGTCAGGGTAGATAAATGAGGACTTATTTTTAGTATTTCAATGCATTTTGCAAACCACATCCTAACAATCTTGTATTGTTAGCTCTGGACAACCATTCCAGTCATATTTCCCCAGAGTCATATGAATTTTGTCAGAACAGAATAATCATGCTATCTTTGCCTCCATACATTAAATTGAATGCAGCCTTTAGACGTTGCTTTCTATTCACACCTGAAGATGGTCTATCATGAAGCATGCGGAAGATGGATGATAAATTATCCCTACGAAAAACTCAGCCCAGATAAAATTTCAGGACTCTTTAACATTGCGTTTATGAAGGTAGCGACAATTGAGAAAGCAGTCAAAGGTTTCGGAAAATCGGAATTTGCCCTCTCGATCCCGATGTCTTCGCTGCCGAGGAATTCCTTCTGTAGTTACTCCTGGGGGGAGGATCGTGCGGTCACCCCGGTGGGGGGTGTGTAGGTTGGTCATTTGAGGTGGCGTGGCAGTACTAGGCTATGGTAACCGAGACGAACTTACTTACCGGTTTCCGGAAAGGATGGGTGATGCGTCTCTTATAGCCTCTCAACATCCATGGCAACCCAGGGCTTCTCGTGCCACCCCTGATTAAACAGACTGGGCTCTGCCGCCCGTGCCCTATGGGAAACAGTTTTCTAGCGGCTGTTCAGGGGTATCTGCCGTGATGGCTTGGGCCGATAGATAGTACCAAGGCCCGACCACTTGGTGGGGTGTTGGACCTCTTGGCACTCAGGCCACTGGGGCCCAAAACAGGAATTTCCCTGTGAAGAAATTCTAGGATGGTAAAGGACGCGTGTCTGATGTTGCGAGTCGGCCTGGTGTGCGGCTTCGTGTGAGCTCGGCTCCTGGTGAAGACAGCAAAGGGAGTAAAACCGGACGGTCATGGCGGTACCCACCTGTTCTGAGGGACTCCGCACACTCCCGCATGGAGGTTAGGCGACGCAGTCGGACACAGGAAAACCCATACGTGCCATGGAAATTAAGAGGGAGCACGGGATGATCCGCTTGGCCCATCCAGGGGTACTCCCTGGAATTTGGATCAGACGAGGTTGGACTCGTGCTGGCAGTGGTTGACTCCGCATGCTGGAGAAGGCTCGGAGAGATTCCCCCTCTTGCTAAAAGAGCCGGACGTTGAACAGGATTGTTCCGGGGGCGTGCCCGAGATCACGTCAGGGGCGTGGGTAGTGCTCCGGCTATACCACACGCTTGGTAATCTGAGTGCTAGAATCTCAGGCCTTGTGGTAGGACATGCTCTGTGCGATCTGCAATATCAGATCGGGGCTCTGCCTGGTGCGGCCTGTGTACAGGTCGGGGCAAACGGGTTTGGTCAATTCAGAAAGCGCTGGTCATGTCTGCGATGAGAGGGCGTGATCCCTCTTCCCCGCCTACTGGGAGGCCGGGGTGCGGTATGGCCTCGCGGCTAAGAGCGCCCCGTTAACAAATAAGACCACGACTCTGTCGTGTTTTAACAGTAACCTGTAGTTACTCCTGTTATTCTAAGATCCATTACTGGAAACAGAAGTGTCTCACCTAATAGGCCTATTGATTTGATACCTCCCAATTGTATAGGTCATTCATATTCTTTCCAGGATGTGGCTCCAGGAAATATGATAAAAGAGAATACTGGACAGCTCTATACCAATAACACAGGCAAGCGCGCAACAAGCGACAGTGGTGGCATCTAGCGGCGTGGTGTGATGAAGGCCTGCGACTTGTATGGCAAAAGCATGTATACGCGTCAAAAAATGTGTATTAAATGTCGTATATTTTATTTAATTGAAATTATGCTCCCACATACTAACTGTTGGTAGTTTACAGTGTCTGCAGGTATTTACATAAATTGTACATTATTTACAAACATGTGTTAAAAACGAGAAAGCACTTAGATTAATTTTTTTATTTTCAAAAACGTAGCGATTAAAATGGTGTATTCTGGACATCAAAAAGTCACTTAACTAACTGTTGCTCGAAACGTAACTGTATATAAAGTCTAATAAATTTTGGGTTATTTCTAAAAAGAGATCTAATCTTGAAAGCGGAATCATAAAAGTAAAACTTAATATTATAAAACGTAGCAGTCTAGTTTAAAATCAATATTAATCAAGTGCAGTGGATTTGTAAAAAAAAATTACAAAAATATACACATGAGAAATAATATTGCAATTTATTAAAACAAAAGATAATCAACAATGTATATAACATAATATAGTATATAGTGCTAAAGGCCATTTCACTCGATCAAATATTTATTGAATATTCAATTACTTGAATCCAATTTATTCTACCTAAAAAAAAATCACTTTATTTGCCTTTCAATGAATTGCATTTAATAAGTTTTAAAGTCTCCTGATGAAAATTTATTACAAACTTCTTAACGAAACAACTAACAAAAGTAAAGCTAATTTTTACAAGTATCTGCGACTCCAGCAAGACACGAAAATAATTGGTTAAAATACGAGAAAATTTCCTCGTATTATTTACATTTTTTTTTTCAATATGCATCCTTTTTTTGTAACAACTTTAAAATGTGCGCACAAAACTGTCTCATTATTATGAGATTAATTCAATTAATCTTTTCAGACAAGCTGTGATCGGCGATTGAAATTTGGAATTCAAGAAAATATAGAACATGTTCACAACAAAATTCTTGAAGGAAAATGATACATTCAATAAATTGAAAGATAAAATGACCGCGATTATGATGACATGACGTAATATATATTCCAATAAAGACTGAAGAAAAATTTGATCGTGTGAAATGACCTTAAGTCAATGCCTTGTATTAACAATTTACATAAGTTACTAAAAAACGCAACATATATTCAGACCAACACTACATATTTTTATATTTTAATTGATGATTATGCTAGATTCAAAACATATTAATATTGACTTAACACGCCATATTATAAAAAATCGTTTCAGGCAGTATGTAGTCTACATTTAATGTGTCTTATTATGACGTAAAATACACAACGATAAAATTATATATAGTAAAAATGGTAAGAAACAGCCTTTTATTAACAATTAACAGAAGTATTCATTTAATACAACTTACAAGCAGATTTTAAATAAACATTTTATAATGATATGTTTCATACAGGCGAGTAATGACACACAAATTCACGAAATCATAAATAATCNTTAAATAAACATTTTATAATGATATGTTTCATACAGGCGAGTAATGACACACAAATTCACGAAATCATAAATAATCATTGCAGGCAATTTATACACCAGCTACATTCGTCAAAATCTAATATGTATATAACTGCATTTCGTCAATGAGTTTGTATTTTAAGTTTACATATGACTAATTTTTTTACCTTTTTTTTTCATATGCCTTTCATGTTAATCATTTGTACGTTTAACAAAATTTATCATTAATATTTTAATAATTGTTAATCAATATTTTTTAAGCATTTAACACACATTTTCATGTTGTTGGGTTTATAAACTAAGTGTGCCATTTTAGACCTTGTAAGAATCGTTTAAGAATTGCACAAAATATTAATTAAATATCATGTTTATTCTTGATGTCAAAAGCTGAACATAGTAATAAGGATGAAAGAACTATACACTGTCACAGGTTATTATCCTGCAAAAGATTATTAATACACTGCCAATTTACTTTCATTGTTAAACTAGTGAAAATGTTTTCATGGTGTATAATTTAGCTATATATATTTCCTATAAAAAGTATTTCACGCAGGTAAATTAATAAACATAGTTTACTATATGTGAGATTTCGGTGACGTGTTACTTAGGCGGCTTTAAATAATTGAAGTACTTGTAGGACTTGTGTTATAGGCCTCTAGTGTAATTTTTATACCAATTACTGTGCGCTTGTTAAACACTATTGTATTACTACTATATTAATTAATTCATACCCTTAACTCAACGAATTGGGGCTCCTGACAGAATCAGTCGGAAAATGGCGCGAGCACACACTGTAAATCATATTTATATACACATACCAAAGTTTTTTTTTAAACAGATTATTCAAGTCGTGTAGCTGACATTTCTGGAACCGTTGTTAGAAGCTATAAGCGAAAAAAGTTTGACAAATGTATAGTTATAAGTACATTAATTGACTACAGTGTTTGATTGCTCGTCTCTGCCATTTTGAAATTAAAAATATGACGTAGGAAAGTTTTTGGACCATGTTGTTAAAATTTATAAATTGCACATATTCTTCCTGTTATTTTTGTCTTTAAAACATACTCGAATATATTTTAATTCTTACAATTTATATCTCGTAAAAGGAAGTGTCGCAACATTTGTTATATGGTTGCGCGGGATCTACGAAGGTATCAGCCACACCAGACCGCGAGAGCGCAGTACCGTCGAATGTATCGCCAGAATCGGCGAGTTGTTCACTATTCTCTTTTATCGTATTTGGTTCCAGTACCAATAATAATTCCTCGGACGACCATAGAATCAAAGCCTGTAAGGAAAATTCATTCTCAAGTCCTCACTTGAACTCCATGAAAGAAACGTCTTGAAGATGCTAGGCAAAGGAAGTCTGCTATTGTAACAACAAATAAAGAAAAACGAGAACGGCAGAAAAGTAAGCAACATGGGGGTTCAGGCCTAGATTCCCGGCCGAAAAAGAAAATGTCTCTCAAGAAGATACTTTCGAAAATTTCCTCAGTTGATGCATCTGATGGACGTGATGCAATACCTAGAAATTTGCATTCTTTGTGGAGATAAATGGCAGGACAATGAACTTTGTTGTATGTGCACTACATGCTCAGAGTTGGCTCATGCAGAGTGCACTGGTTTTGATTCACCGACAATTGTATTTGTGAATATTGTCGGTCCTAAACACCAGTCACTTGGCAGTTAGTAGATTTTCTTTGCTATAATTTAACTATCTTACTTATTTCATAACTTTATTCAATTATTTATTTGTAATGAACTAAGTAAAATTTTACATTTTTTTGCATAATATGTTATGCATTCATGTGCCATTAGAATTAATAAAGTGAGAGCAAAGTGTCCGAAATCACTGACAGTTACTGGTAACTGTATATGATTATAATTAGCCACATGTTGGGGTAATTTCGATCAAACCTATTGAAGTGGACCACTCCTGCTGGTCTGGCACTGTCATCGCGCCATCGGCCCACAGTCACTGCACCAGTGTGGCCCGCGGAACACGCACGTCGTGCGTCTCGATGTGTGTCCGCATCGTTCACTTGGGAACAGGTCATGAACCGATTCCGAGTGAAAAACCGAATGCCTGTGGTGTCCCTAAAGAGATCTGTATAATTAGGATAGGAATCAAGTGTTATAATGTGTATTAAATAGCATTAGAATTTATCGCCCATGGTCAAATGTTCGTGAAATTTGGCCATAGGGGATTGCGAAGTAATCGCAGAATAAATGCATGCCACATGCATAATGAGGTGTAGAGTAGCAAGACTAGGGTATTTGAAGTGTTCTATATAATTTTCCGAGTGAAATTGTTTGTCTAATCAAGCCAATTAGTGGCGTGAAAAATAATTAGTCTTTCTTTCAACCTGACCTTTCTGGTCATAGAGTGCCCCAAAACTTAACAGACCTTATTTTCCCATTATCTCTGCAAGGCACCACATAATCATGTTTTGTATTTAAATTAGTGCTTAAGAAAGAACTCTGAACTCTCTTCAAGCTAACAGATATCCATCCCGAACGTTGAAAGGTCCTATTTGCTGTATGGTTTAAGTGTTTTATGTAATGAGGTCAGTAAACTAAGATACTTCGCGGGATGGCGAGAGCTCTCGGCGAGGACGCGGTTAGCCCATGCTACCCCCGACAGTCTTCATCCACAGGTCTTAGATGCTGCACCTGCATCGCGGGGGACTTTCTTACTTTGTTCTGAACACTTAACTGCAAAAGGTTAACGTAACTTACTGGAATTTTTATTTAGTTTACCAACAATCTTTCCCGGATTCGCAGTACCCCTCCTTCAGCTCAATTTACCGACCTCAGAGGTTTAATTATTATGGTAAGTTTTCACGCCATTCTTGGCCTTTTCGTTGGTAGGCCTTGTGATTCAGGTCCGCTTTAATTTGCATCGTATACATGTAACTGTGTACACTATTCGGCAATACAATTTACTTGAGTTAACCTTAACTTGTGAGTTCTCATTTAGTGTGGTATTTCGGGTCCTGGCCTTATCCAGGAAGCCATCGACGCCTCAAGGTCACATCCTTCATTTATAAGGTTAAAGGTAATACTTAGGCGTGTTGGGGAGCTTGAATACCCCGGCTATATATTATTTTTTCCTGTAAATTTGTACTATGTGTGTCAGGGGATACAGCCCCATGGTCGTTCGGCCCACGATACTGAGAACTGTAACTTTGTGCTCGCCCTGTGAGCTGGCACTCATTATATTCGAAATAGGAATATTGTGTAATATTCTGACTTTTCTTAACATAGTTGCCGGACGACGTCCGCATTACTATCTCCGACAGCTCAGGTAATGTTAAAATCTATATTTTCAGCTTATGTGTACAGTTCTTACATTTTAAAAAGAGTGTGTTGACACAAGCTATCGTGATGTCAGAATAATAAAAGGTATGTAAGGTGCACATAATATAAGAAAGAATTCGATAGGTGGAACGAGGAAATACGGGTTTGCCAGCCGGCAGCATGGCGGTCTCCACGCAACCGACCCACATCTTCTGGACAATTCTAGCGGTGTTGGGTAGTGACTAGCATGCTAGCTTTAGGCCTACTATAACCATACTGTTTGTTATCTGACATTTATAAAGCGAAAAAAGTGTATTATGGATACTGAAACGTGGTTTATAAGCGGAAATATTTGTAACCTTTCTCAATATTACGTTTTATTTATAAATAACGTAGTTAAATATATCACAATCATCAAGCATGGCACACGACATTAGAGTGCGCTCACTGCAGTCGCCTTAATTACAATTTTGTTATTCCATATTTATATTCCAAATTTGAATCTTAGCAATCGTAAACATAAATACAGATGATAATAATTATGCGTACATCAACAAAATATACTAACAAATGTGTTTTAACATGTGACGTACGCCTACTGTCGCTATGAAGATCACGACTGTGCGATATGCTACACTTTCATATCTTTGTAATTTTACCTCATATTTCAGTTTCCACAAAACAATGGGAATTTAAATACCCCAGTACCATATCGGTATCTACTCGTGGCAGATTGTCCGACTGCGTTTTCTCAAAGTTGCCTTCCATTTTAATGCTGTGTGTTTGGAACGAACGAGGCCGGCCGCCGATATATGACTAGTGACGTCTAACCAATGAGACAGCTTTCCGCATTCACGTGAAAATGACCGCGAAAGTTACTGTTTTAATTCTAAAATAACTTTGTCAAAGCTAATTTTTATGCAACCAACTACGAATTTATATTTTTTATACGCATATACTAATGAGTTCGTATCATTTTCAACAATATTTGCGAAATTTGCATGTTACCTATTTCCAACCCGGTGAAAACCGTCGAGCGTTTGCTTTTTTCTCGTCGTGTTTAAACGAGTATATTGTTGGTATTGCCCGATAGTTTATCGGAAGTTAATTTTATATATATATATATTTTTTTTTTTTTTTTTTTTTTTTTTTTTTTTNTAATTGGTTGTAGATACTGATTCAGTGTGTGTTCTTGGGTGAAATGTAGTATTAATAAGCACGTGTTTACACTTCGCTAAAACTGCTCGTTCGGCCATTTTCCTTAACCGCAATGAAGCGACACGAATATAGTTTGTAAGTTTGTTGGTTTCAGGAAACGCGCGCAGCGTTGATTTAGCGATGTCAACTTGCGAGGATTTCCATAGAAAAACATGTGTTCAAGACGTTGCGAATTTACAAGCAGTAAGTTTTAGTGTTTTGTAAATAATGTATTTGCAAACTGTTACTATAATTATTTAAATGCACGTGGCCTGAAAAAGCCTCATCTTCATTACTTTTGTAGTAAGTAAATATAATTTATTTGCCAATATATCGTAAATTCAACGAGAGTAAGGTTAACTTCAGACAAAGTGTGTGAGTGTATGTGTAAGTGTGTGTGTTTGTGATGTTTCTGTACGAATACGAACAGCTAGTTGATGGAATGAAAACAATTCGAGAATTCGATTATTGTGAAATAATCGAAATCTCGATTTTTGTCTGCCGAATTCGAATGAATCTTTCTGTTTGTATTTTTGCTCCTCAACAACAGATGGCAGCACAAACACATAGCTATTTACGTATATTTTTCACGTCGTTAAGAAACGAGATGCAACTGTAAGCGATTTTTGTATTCAAATTTAAACATACCTAAATTTTGCCTTTCGTTCCTAAACACAGTTTATTGCCAAAATAATGTTGTGCTAATACTTGATACCACTCTGCCAAAAAATAAGCATGATAACATGTCATATATCCCGGTTTGTTTATCTAGCTTTGTTACAAAAACAAATGCAAATAAATAAAGGTTTTTTTTTATCGATTGGTAGAAGTACGTTTAAGTTTTCGTGCTGAAAATATTGGTAAACTCAAGTAGAGCGAAATTTTACCCAACATTCACTTAGTTAAAATGAAGTGAAGTGAATGTACGTTGTCTGTTTATTCACTTCCAAAGAGTGAATGTTTCCATATTGACGAAATGAATGTTGACATTGCAGAGACACCTACGGCAATGCTTCTGTTTCACTCAAAATCAAATACAGCAATTATTTTCAGTTTTGTAACTTATTTATTAAATACACATCATTTTTTATTCAACAAAATACTTGATAATATTTATATTGCAATGCAGTGAGAACAGATTCAGGTAATTATCTAGAGTAACGGCTTTTCTGTAAAAAAAAAAAAACCCTGGAAAGTGGTATATTTCCACTCTACTAATTACGCAGAACACGAATATATGTACTAGGAGAAATTCCGTATAACTAATTTCGTAATATGTGCCCACCTAACCTAATTGAACCTAACCCCATGATGAGTGAATCACTATTTTACATTTTCAATCTAACCTAGGATTGTAGGGTTTTATTCTAACATAGGATTGTAGGATTTAAATCTAATCTACGATTTTAGTCTAATCTAGGATTTCAGGATTTTAAAGTAACAGCAAAACACACCGGAAGTATATTAATCACCTCTCTTAGGTAGGCGGTGGGTACGATTCCACTATCTTCGATCCATTCAAATGTCGTGCACCTTACTCTGCATACCTGACGATTGTATGTGAACTGTTTCTTGGATTTATGAATAAAAGTACATAATAATAATCAAACATTGGACTTTATTCATATTTATTGGTGCCTTTAGAGTTTCATGTTACTACCAACTGAGCTAACCGAGTGTAATTTCCATGTGTCATACCCAGACGTGGAATGCTATAAACATGGCTGCCCTAAACAGCGTGGTGGAACAAAACAAAATATGGCGCCGTAACGCGTTGCTGGCCACATTATAAATATAGCGACCCAGCTGCGGGACACGAGTAGCCACACCTGAAGACTCTATATCAATAAACTTCACAGCAAAATATGTTTATCTCCATATTCTTCATCCTGTGGTCTATAATCATTCTGCTGATCTGATTAATTATTTTACCTAATCTATACAACAGTCACTTTCCATTGAAACTGTTGCACACCGTGTTGCACTCTCACTATCTGTGCAAATATTTTTTGTCAACAAGACCACAATGTATGAATTGTCAAATTTTGTTGAACACATATTTTGAAGAGAAGAAAATAAAATCGGGTCAAGGTAAACTGTACTGATTTGCCGTGCAAATTACAACATTCTAATACATTGCGAATATAGGCAAAATTGTGGGACCTAAGAAAATAGGTGTATTTAAAGGAAAACTATAGTAGAAGGAAATTTAAAATTGTAGTTCTACTGTCCTTGTGTATTGTGGAAGATAGCACAGGGGTATACGTGAAGACTATGGTGTTTGCAGTTGATCTGGGGTGAAAAAGAAAGGCACAGGTACAACTGGATGGGTGTAATGGTCAGTTCTAGTAAGGAAAGTGACCCTGTCAGGAAGGTAATTAAATCAGATGGAGTGGAGCTGAAGCAGGTTGTGTAGGATCCTGGAAATACAAAAGGGTAAACAAGGAAGATGTGATATTGATTGGGGGGGGGGCACAGCAGGGATATACCTTTTGTAGGTTTGTGAGGGACCTATTTTGAGAAAGAGAAGTGCCACTAAGATGCGGATACTGTAGAGGACATATTGTGCAGAACATGCATGGCGGACAAACTGGAAAGAAAGGAGATTAAAAAAAAATAGCAATGGGCATGTTTGGACTTAGTGGCCATGTAAACATAGAGATAGCCAAACTTTAAAGGAGTAATTTGTGTAATTTTTTTTACAGGCCTGTTAATTGTGTAGAATCTAGCTTAATTGCCCAGGCAGCCAACTTGGTGTGCATTTGCCAANTTTTTTTTACAGGCCTGTTAATTGTGTAGAATCTAGCTTAATTGCCCAGGCAGCCAACTTGGTGTGCATTTGCCAAAATTCAGGGTTGGCTGTCTTAGGCTGCAGAAAGAGAAGAGACCAGTTCTTTGTCGGACAACATGGCGTTAAGATAAGTTGTGTGCAGCTGCCGCCAGTCCTTTTATTGTAAGTAGTGTTAATTTACCACAGCAGGACATGGTGGCAGTAATGAGGAGGGAAAGAATTTGAAATAAAGTGGTAGGATAGAAAGCAAAGATACAGAGGGCTAGCAGAGATCATAGAGGAGGCAAGAAGGAGGTGGTATGGGCATGTCAAAAGGATGGGTGGGATGTGCGAGGTTAAAAAAGAAGGATGTTGATACTGGGGAACAACGAGAGAAGGATATGCCAGCATTTTACCAAGTTGAACCAGTCACAAGCTGTAAATACCCAAGGACAGGTAGAACAACCATATGGGATTTATTGATCTACTTTTTCTGATTGAGCACGTAGTTGTGGTAGTGAATAGTGAAAACTGTGTGGCGCTAGTGGTGAAGCTTAAATGTTCTCAGTGCCATCTCGACACGGTGGATCACACTTCGTGCTGCTTGTCCCGCGGAATCCCACTCCACCCCTCAATGGGTGGTCAAACAAGTTTTTGTTTAACCAAGTTCAAGGATGCTAAAATAAACTAAGTGATCACATGTTACATTGTACTGTGCTAAATTTTTAACTTAGGTCATTAAATGGCACATTTTTATGTTATATTCTCATAGCACCCAATTTTTCCCACATTTAAAAAAAAAATCATTTATAGAAATGAACACCTAGTGTGTGCAAATCATATACATACAGGTATATCTAAATTCGACAGACAAACTTCTGCTGACATACTAGTTTGTTAATAATATTGGAGAAGATTATATCAGATGGAACACAGTGCGTATGGTTAATATGTAACTGAACAAAAGATCTGCACAACAACACCTGTCGCTGTCTTCAAATTATTTCATGTAAATAATCACTGTTGCTACCTTTATTTCAAACTAATCTTCATGACGTGGTAGCATATTTGGGATTTAAACTATGGGTNAATAATCACTGTTGCTACCTTTATTTCAAACTAATCTTCATGACGTGGTAGCATATTTGGGATTTAAACTATGGGTTATTAATTAGCATATAGCAATTAATGAAAAATATTGCCATGTTTAAATACCCAAAGTCTCACGAGTAATTTGTGTTTTAATTTCAAAATATTACTTACCAATACCTGGNATTGCCATGTTTAAATACCCAAAGTCTCACGAGTAATTTGTGTTTTAATTTCAAAATATTACTTACCAATACCTGGCATCTGGGCGACTGGCACAACACCCAATAACACACTGTTTCATCTATCAAAGGGAAAGGAGGGAATATTTCAGAGAGGTACATAAATACAAACACACCTCTCTAAACCATCTAGCAATATTTAAGAATATACTTCCGTACAGATATAATTTAGGGTATTTCAAAAAGATTCATCCAATTTCAAAAGGCTATATATAGCTTTCAAACTAATGTGGTAAATGTTGAAATATTGAAAGATATATAATTTTGACATTTGGATAAGTTTTGATAACTAAACATTGTAAAATCGATTATATCTAGTTACCTCCTTGTTTTGTATCCTCTATGCTATGGCCAGTTTAAAACAATGTAAAAATGTGTGTTGGGTGTGTCTCTTTGACTAAAAACTATTAAGTTTAACAAAACTAATTACCTTGTTTATCTTTATAAAATAGGCTCCTTCATCAGGTTATGGGCCCAGGCAAGTGCTCTAATAATATAAACAAGTGTTTATAAAGGTAAAAGACGTTAATTAAGTGAAATTGAGTACCGAATGATAAAGTAAAAAACGTGTGTCACAGTTTCCAAGGATTACGCCGATTTGTCTGCTTACAAGTAAAACCAGGTAAGATGGGCAGCCGTAATAACGACGAATTCAGTAACATAGAGATATTGGAGGGACCCGAAAATTTTGCTTCTTGGCGTTTTGAGCTGAAAATTTTGTTGAATGCAGCTGAAGCCCTTGATGCAATTTCGTATACAGCTCAGCCCAAAGAGAATAGTGATAAAAAGAAGGATGCCAAAGCTCAAAAGGCCATAATAATGTCGATCAGTAAAAAGAACAAACAACTGATTATGTCTTGTAAATATGCTGCAGAAATGTACAACAAACTGGTAAGCATCTATGAGGGAGATAATGGTATGTTAAAGGATAGCCTACTAGCACAGTATTTTGGTTTCCAGATCAAAGATGTGGCGAGGGGTATTGCTGAGTTGGAAAGCATTGTTACTCAGCTGGGTGACCTCGGTCATCAAATCAAGGATGAGGAACTAACACAGAGAATTATTTCTGCTTTGCCACAGACATTCAGCAACTTTGTCATTTCGTGGGACTCCGCCCCCAAAGCCGAGAGAACCTCGGCCAACTTGATAGCAAGGTTGTTGAAAGCAGAAGGAAAAATTGGCACAGTAAAACCAACCAATGATGTTGTGGCGTTCAAGGCCGCCCGTGATCAAAAACGTGACGTAGTCTGCTACAACTGTAAAATGACAGGTCACTACGCTAGAAATTGTCCTCAAGACGAGGGGGAACGTTGTAAATATTGCAAAAAAAATAACCATGCCTCCAACGACTGCTATTTCCGTCCAAATAACAAAAAAAGTAACAACTACGGGTTCAAGCTCACACATGGTACTGACAAGAAGAAACAAAAAAAAACTGGTAAAAAGGTGGCTTTTTTGGTTCATGAAGATGATACCACCAAAACCAGTCATACGTGGACAGTTGACTCCGGAAGCTCCAGTCACATGTGCAATAATGATGACTACCTGACCAATGTCGTAAAAATAAATTGTGAGATAAGTACTGCCAAGGATGGAATCAAGATGGTCGCCATCAAAAAAGGTGGCATCAGTTTTGAAAACTGTATTTTGAGAGATGTTCTCTATGTTCCCGAACTTTCTACCAACCTTCTTTCAGTGAATAGAATTATTGAATCAGGTGGACTAGTCAATTTTAAAAAGAAGAAAGTAGTGATACTAAAGGATAATTTCGAGGTGCACGGATACAAAAACAAGACCAACCTTTTTGAAATAAAACTCATCCACGACAAAGAAAATTCTGCGTTTCTTGCAAAACACAATGACGAGCGCACTGTAGAGTGGCACCGTAAGCTTGCACATCTGGGTTTCGTGAACATTACAAAATTGAAGGAAATTAGTGAGGGAATGGAAACACTGAAAATGCCGGATAAGAAGAAAGTATGTGAAGTTTGCTCAAACTCAAAGCAAACCCGTCTTCCATTCAAAAATGCTCGTAAAACCGCTAAGAGACCACTTGAAATTCTTCATTTTGATCTATGTGGGCCAATAGAAGAAACATGGGACAACAAGTCATATTTCCTTGCTGTTCTTGATGATTACACTCATTATTCTGTTGTTGCTCTACTGGAACACAAGGCAGAACTTGATCAAGAACTAAAAAGCATCGTAGCTGAGTTTGAAACAAAATGGAACTCAAAAGTCCACATGCTGCGCTGTGACAACGCTGGAGAAAATTCGTCAAGTGATTTAAAGGAATGGGAAAAGAAAAAAGGAGTAAAATTTGACTATTCCCCACCGTACATTCCAGAACTGAATGGAAAAAGTGAACGCCTAATGAGAAGCCTGATGGAAAAAGTGTGCGCGCTAATTTTTGACTCAGGTCTCCGTAATGAATTTTGGGGCGAAGCTCTCTACGTAAGTACGTATCTCTTGAACCGCAGCCCGACTGTAGCACTATCTAACAAGACTCCACACGAAATGTGGAATGGTGTGCAACCAAACTTAAAAAATCTACAGATTTTCGGATCTCGTGCTTTTGTCCACAAAAAGGGTCACTTGAAGAAACTTGACCAAAGAAGTGATGAGTACATTTTTGTCGGTTACACCACCATGGGCTACCGACTATACGACGAAAAAAATCGTAAAATCATCACATCAAGAGATGTAAAATTCACCGGAGAAAATCATAATATACCCAAAAGAAATTTCCAGTTTGTCTTCTTAAACAACAACAACCAAAAAGAAGATAGTGAAAGTGAAATCAGCTCCGAACACGATTCTAGCAGTGAAATCTATTCGGAAGAAGAAGACAATGACTCAGGCGCTGATGATGAGTCACAATCCAATTACATCCAAGACTCCGAAGATGCTCAAGAACACGATGACTCAAACAATGATCCAGTACAACAATCTTCTGGAATAAGAAGATCTCTACGGAAAGCTCAAGCCCCAACAAAATTAAAAGACTACATTCTGGATTATGATACCGATGACACTATGGATGAGTCAGCTCTACTGTCATACACTGACGCTGTAAATGGCTTTGACAAAAACAAATGACTTGCTGCGATTCGAGAAGAAAAAGACTCTCTTAAGAAAAATAAAACTTGGAGCATTATTGACAAAACAGGGGTTTTTAAAAAAGGTGTACTAAGCAGTCGGTGGGTATTTCGAGTGAAAGATGATGGCAGGTATAAAGCAAGACTGGTTGTACGGGGATGTCAGCAGCGATTTGGCATCGATTTCAACGAAACCTACAGTGCTGTAGTTGGCAGTGATGCCCTCCGTGTTCTGTTGGCCAATGCAGCCAAACACAACTTGAAAATGAAGACTTTTGATGTGAAGAGTGCCTTTCTTCACGGTTTGATTGAGGAAGACATTTATATGTCTTTGCCAGAAGGCTATGGCAAACATAGCGGCAAAATTTGCAAACTCAACAAAGCTTTATACGGCTTACGCCAAGCCCCAGCTAGTTGGCAAAAACGACTGGTGACTTTTCTTAAGCAACAAGGTCTTGACCCATTAAGAACAGACCACTGCATTTTTGTGAACCAGGATAGATCACTGATCCTGGCGATTCACGTTGATGACGGGCTTTTACTTGGAAAGGATGAAAAGAAAATGAACAAACTGTTAAAAAATCTTGAAAAAGAATTTGAAATAACCACCTTGAACAACCCCACTTCCTATCTTGGTATGGAGTTGGAAAAATCAAATGAAGCCGTCAAAGTCACCCAGAAATCGTTCATAAGAAGTGTTCTAAAAAAGTTCAACATGTCAGAAGCTAAACCGGCACAAACACCCTTGACTGCATACAAACCTGCTGATTTAAAAAAGCCAAACAAACGACCAAATTTCCCGTTTCGCGAAGCAGTGGGAAGCTTGTTGTACCTCTCTACTAAGACCAGACCCGATATAAGTTTCGCCGTGGGATATTGCAGTCGACAAATGGAAAGTCCGGACGAACATGATGTGATCAACCTAAAACGCATCATGCGGTATCTCAAAGGCAGTCTAGACAAGGGAATATCTTATAAATCTGACGGTTCTGAAGACCTGAAGTTGTATTGCGACGCTGATCATGCTGGCGACCCTGCAACTACTAAAAGTACATCTGGTTTCGTGATGTATTACTGCGGCGGACCCATCAGCTGGAGATCAAGAAAGCAACCCACGACAGCAGACAGCAGTACGGAAGCTGAATTCATCGCAGCTGCAGAAAGCTGCAAAGAGGTGATCTACATCAAAGCGTTAATTGAAGAACTCACCCAGAAGCCCATCGAAGTTGAGATGCTGATTGACAACTTAAGTGCCATCAAACTAATCGAAACTGGTGTAATGAATCGCAAAAGAAAACATATAGATGTCAAATATCATTTTTTACATGAAAAATATGTAGACGGTTTGATGAAGTTATCTCACTGTCCCACTGAAATACAAATCGCAGATGTGTTAACTAAACCACTTGGACCTACAAAATTTGTACTTTTTCAAAAGAAATTGATTGACTAAAACTTGTAAAACTGATTTAGATGTAAGCAGTGCTTTAAAACAGTGATTTTTGCTGACAGTCTAAGGACTTATCTTCATTTACAAATGTTGTTTATAATAGTTTTCTAATATTGAAGTAATGAGAAATGTAATTATGTTAAATGCAAAAATTACGGGGGTGTGTTGAAATATTGAAAGATATATAATTTTGACATTTGGATAAGTTTTGATAACTAAACATTGTAAAATCGATTATATCTAGTTACCTCCTTGTTTTGTATCCTCTGTGCTATGGCCAGTTTAATACAATGTAAAAATGTGTGTTGGGTGTGTCTCTTTGACTAAAAACTATTAAGTTTAACAAAACTAATTACCTTGTTTATCTTTATAAAATAGGCTCCTTCATCAGTAAAGAGTGAAATACATGTCTGACAAGAATTTTCTTGCAAGTATCATAAATTATCAATATGTCAGCCAACCCCCTTTCCCTACCGAAATGTGTTCTGAATAACTTGGGCTGACTTGGTGCTCGGTTGAGCCATGCTAGTGTCCCATGGGTCAGAGAGCATGTCCGTTCACTGCTAACAGAGGATTTAAATGTATCACTTGGTTGCCGCTAGTTGCCTTCGTGGGGCGTAGACGGTGAGTAGCCAGCACGCAGGCTCCCTTCAGTATGCATCAAGATAACGACTCCACAACAGAAGGCTCTTTGTGTTTTCGAATTCAAAAATTGCAAGTCTGTGACAACTGTGCAGCGTGATCTTCAGCGTGAGTATGGCCGGTTCTGCACCCCTACTGCTCAGAGCATTCAATGTTGGCACGAGCAGTTTCGACAAATAGGTTCTATCGTGTAAGGGGAAATCAACAGGTCTCTCCCATGTTTCCGAAAAGATGTTCTGTGTAACTGGTGTCTGGCATGTTTTGCGATGACATTTGTTATTCAAACCATATACAGGATTGAACTCTTACATGCACTACGCCAATATGATAAACAATGAATGACATATGGCATTTTGTGCATTCATTCTTGAAAAGCATATGGAAGATGACAGTTTTCTTTCTTGCTTAACGTTCAGTGACAAGGCCACATTTTGTCTCAGTGGTACGGTGAACCAACATAATGTACAGATTATGTGGATCACTGCACTATTTCCCGAGAAAAGGTTTATGACCAGTTATTATTTTCTGACAACACTGTTACTGGTATCTCATGCCTGCAAATGCTGCAGAACTGGCTTTTCTTACAGTTACAGGCAGATTCTGCCGATTTCATTTTCCTGATCAACAAACTTCTGCGCCGATGGATCAGCAGCCATGGACCTGTTGATTTGTCACTACACCATTGGCCGGCCACCAACGTCACCTGATCTCACTGTCTGTGAATCTTTCTTGTGGGGGTTTGTGAAGCATTAAGTTTGTGTTCCGCCCCTTCCTACAACAATGGATAAACTTCGAAACTGCATAACAGCAGTGGCTGCAATAACACTAGACATGCTCGCTAATGTGTGGGACAAGTTTGACTAATGTGTAGATGATGTATGCCGTACTTCTGAAGTGGGGGTATATTGAGCATTTGTGGTAATATTAAGCAAATCTTCATTGTCAGACATTTATTTCACGCTTTATCGCATGGTTCTCTGTTCTTTAGTTTAAAATATATAGTCTTTTTAAATCAGATGAATGTTTTGGAAATATCCAAGATATAGATACACACATGGCAAGGTGCTGGAGAAGGCCATACTCCCCAACTGCGCTATTGAGCGGCACATTTCCCTCCTGGCTAACATGAGCCTACATGCTCTCGTTGTGTAACATTGATGGCCCAACGGTACATGGATGAGATCATATGACCCACCCGCTTCCATTTTTGTACAAATTCCAGGCAAAATATCCAACAGGATGCCAGACAGTACATGGCACAGATCGCCCAGAACTGCCTCCGTCATGTGCAAACGCTACCATGGCCTGCCTGCACCCCTGAAATATTCCCAATCAGAGCATGTGTATGACCAGTTTAAACACCAACTGCTGCTTCGGCTACAGCATCCGAGATTTGGAACAAATCATCCAGGTATTGTGGGCCTGACAGACAGTGCTGCAGTGTGTATCACAGGGCGACAGAGTGCGACTTACTATTAAAGATGACAGGACGGCGTACCAAAGATCCATATGTAAGTCTCGCGCTGCTCTGATTTTGTGATCATATGTATTATGCATCTGTATCACTACCATGCAATGCATCCTTCTGTGTGAAATATTTTTCTGGATCGCAGTGTATGTGCATCCCACAATAATACATGAAAAGGCACAGTGAGGGTTAAATATGAATGTCTTGAAAAGAATTTGTAATGGGTTAAAGTGATTTAATGATTTTAATGAACTTTTTCAGCACAACAAATTTTTTTTTGTAAGTTACAATGCTACCCCAAACAATTAAACTATATGACAATTTTGAATGAATAAGAGCAAAAAAAAAACACCGTTTCAAGTGACTCAAAATCATTAATGCTGTTCAATACTTATAAGCATACATAGTTTTTTCTCCACATTTAATAAACGTTTGTTGTCATTGAGCCGCTGTTAACATCATATAATAACATTAAAGATTTTCAGTTTGTCCACTCCTCTGAAAAGTTGGGAAAACTTAGGAAATGGCAAGAAATTCTACTGGCAAGGAAATTTTGTAAAATTTGTAAACAGTCAGGAATTTTTTTTAATGAAAACCATTAACTGCGAATTTTGAAATTAAGGAAATGGTTTTTCAGTGGAAACCCATTGTTGCCACAGAGTATGCCAAATGCAAGTCATGGAGGTGGAAGAGGGGGGGGGGGCTACTTGCACTTATAAAACAGAATGTGACCATGTGCACATTAGATCCAGAGCCGTACAACATATATTACAAAGTAATTCAACATCAAAATGTGAGGGGCACTACACGAACTTAGAAGGAATGATACAGAACATTGCATTAACACTGTGTCACAAAACACTTGCATGAGGTCTCACCTGAACCAGCATGAAAAATATTCAAAGTTACATTACCAAGTAGAAAAATCCCTACGGCAAAATAATTAATTAAGGACCCTACGTATCAATTGAAGGGTCAGGCTGGCTGCGAGAGCAAAATTAATTATACAGAGAGAATTACGCACAAGTGAAGGCAAAGTTGAACCTCCCGCAGGCATCGCAGCACGCGTCCATCCAGCTTGAGATCCAACGAGAGACTGCCAAATGGCCATCGGAAGCGGGGACGCTCGCCCACGCCGCAAGTGGAAGCCCGGGCTGACCACATGCATGGATATGAAGCATGGAGGGATAAACTATACCGATCACAAAAATGTGCAGAGCAAAACAAACACACGAAAGACCTTACAAACTAACATGCATCATGCAGCCCTGCTCCTTGTGCACATGCGACCGATAACAGGCATACGCTAACTGAGCTATGAGGTTGACAAGCCATATTAGTTTTTCTGAGAATTTTGATTGTCTAGGCATTGGACCATTTGATTCCAGTCCCTTAGCTTTTCTGTGTTATGTAATGATTTCTGTTACAGGCTGTATGACGATGGCACAGCTATTGTCCATTTCATGTAAGTTGGGTAAATATTGCAAATTTTGACAGTTCTAGAAAAGTAGCATGGACACAATGTATCCTTCCACCACAGCTGTTTTGTCTGTGAAAAAAAACGTTTGCAACCAATTGTTTGATGTTTGAGTCCAATGCACACTTGCATTTTCCTCTTCCCTAGTGTTTCCTTTCGTGGCAGGTACTAACATTATCTAACATCTGTCCAGTAATCAATGTAAGATATTTTAGTTAGGTTGTTATTCCAAGCTAGGTTGACATTCCAACCTGTTTTGTTTTCGTAATCGCCAAGAGTTAAGTTTATTGGGGTTCTGTTTTATTTCGCAGGTGAAAAAAAGGTAACAGTGTGAATTTGAGGAGGGGAGGGGGGCAATTAGTTTAACTTATTTCATGAGATGGCATTGTTTTGAGGTTCTTATGTGTGTGTGGGATTTTGAGTTATTTATTATAATAATAATAAATACCTGCAATTAGGCTGCCACCCTGTGACAAGCTCTCTCACCTCTCTCCTATCTGACCAAACTCCTCTTCCATGCCCTTCCTGAACTTTGCAACCCCCTCACTGATACCAATTCCTCCGGCAACACATTCCACTCCCTCACAGATCTCACAAGCGTAGACTGCCTATCCCGCTCCGTTCTCCCCCTTTTAAGTTTCACACTGTTGTTTCCTCTCCCTCTAAACACCCCCTTACTTAGCTGGCAGCGTAAAATTCCCCACCCTCCCTCTCCATCCATCACCCCGTGCATCCTGACCAGCCTTTCAACTTTCCTCCTGTTCTTCAACAAGCTCCACCCCATTTCTTTCATCATCACTGATGGTGATGATGAAAGACCCTTCGTCCTCACCCTTCGTCCTCACCATCCCGCCTCTGTTTTCTCCACCTACCCTTCAACCATTTTGCTGCCCTGCTTTGCACCTTCTCTATCACTTGCACCTCCACCTCCACATATGGGCCCCATATTCTAACATCGGCCGTACCATTGTGCCATATGCCTTCTCCTTCACATCGCCGCTGACTCCCTTCAGCACCCTTCCAAACATACCCAAAGCCCTTCTTCCCTTTGCAACAACCCCCTCTACATGTTTTTTCCATCTGAGGTCTCCCTGCAATGCAATCCCTAGATACTTATATTCTACTGCTTCTTCTATCTCTTGCCCCTCCCATCTGTACATATATATCACTGCTTATCACCCTCTTCCTTGAAAACATCACTACCTTAGTTTTTCTTCCATTTATCTTGATTTTATTCGCCATGGTCCACAACCATAGCCTGTCAATGTCTGCCTAAGTTTTCACCCCCTCTCACCACAGCATACAATACACAATCATCTGCAAACAATTTTATTTTTCCCTAATCCTCAAACCCATGTTATTTACCATTATGGTAAACAACAAAGGGCCCAGCACGCTTCCCTGACGCACCTCTCACGTAATCTCCCCTTCCTCCGATATTGTTTCCCCTACTTTCACTCCCTGTCTCCCCCCCCCCTACATAGGGAAGTCTAGATCCATTCCACTAGCCCACTTGTCCGGTATCAGCTCATCCACTTCCTTCACCAAAGTCCCATGGGGCACCTTATCAAATGCATTCTCAAAGTCTATGAAGCAGGCATATACTCCTGCTTCCCCCCATCAACTGTGCCTGCACCAGATCCTCTAACAGCCCAGCCAGCTGCATCTCACATGAGTATCCTTTTCTGAAACCATGTTGTGACTCCTCCAACCAGAGGAAGAGTTGGCAGGCATGAAGGGTGAGTTAGACAAAATGCAAGCTTGTCTACAGTGGGAACTGCAGAGGAGAAGGAAGGCAGAGATTGAGGAGGATATAGGAGCTGGGAGCAGTAGGTGACACTAGGAAGCAAACAACAGTTACTATTAAAGTAATTTAAAAGCCTTTACTTGTGATACAAATATGTAATTATTGTAAACTATGATGCATATTATATTATTATATAATTGTTCTCTTAGTAGGCTACATATTTGGTTGTAACCTCCCTCCCTTCTTTCCAATGAGTGTCCCCTTCCTTGAGAAATTTCTGGCTTTGCCACTAACCCTCTCACATGGAGAGGGTGGTCTCAGAGGTCTTGAACATGTTTTTCACACACACTTATAACCTATATACCTATTTGACTGCCTTTTTTCGCCACGCAATTACTGTATTATATACTTAATAAGACTACTTGGGAGTTTTGGGACGTAGAGTTTTATGGATTGTGAGAATCCCGCGAAAAAAAAAGACTAGATATATTTTTTTTTAATCTTAATTTGGTTATTTACGGTATTGTGAATTCCTGAAATGTGCATGTTACCTAAGACTCGACTTCGCCTATAATTCAGAAATTTATCATTTTCGTGTCATAATTTAAATTTCAGAGGTATTATTGGAAATGTTTGATTATAGAAAATTTAAATGTTACTTGTTGTTTATTGATTTTGTATCTAATTTTCACTGTGTGTCATTTCCTGCTTGCCAAAAGGCAAAAACCTGTTGATGAAATATAAATATGTTCCTGATTTTTACAACAAGCAAATAACACACAGTTAAAATTACGTACAAAAAAATAAAACAACTCGTAAAATGTTAATGTGCTATAATCGCACTCTTTTGGTAATTACTATGAATACGAAATTATGACGCGAAAACGAAGAATTTCTGCAAAGGTGAAGCTGAGCCTTAAGGTTCGGCTGTTTGAAAAATAAGTTTGTTGACGAAAACTGTTAAACGTACCCCAATAGGCTTACTACCTACGAAAAGAAAGTACATTCCAAACGATGGTGGAATGGGACTTTCGTGACATTACGCAGACTGGAAACATTATGTTCACGCCTTTCAACGTAGCTTAAAACTGCTTTTTCACACTGCTCTATCTCAAAACACACGAACCGGACACATGCGAATGTACGACAAAGGCATGCACTGGACTTTACTACAGATTAGCGCTCAATAAATTATAAGGCTCACAGCTTAAAGTCACGTTCAGTCGAGTCGCCGACGGAAAGACTTTACGCAAGTTGAGCGCCATGTCCGTAGAGGCGATGCCCCTTTACAGACGCCGGTCGGCGTTGTCCGTAGCGCTTTGTCGATTTTTGCCTCGCACAAATCTACCACTCACTAGGCGACCGTTTCGCAAGTGGGAATCGTGCCGGACGATGCCGCTGGTTGGCGGATTTTCTCGGAGATCTCCCGTCCCCCTCCCCCGCGCCTTTTGCATTCCAGCGCTGCTCCATCCCCACCTCATTTCACCCTCTTCGGCTCTCAAGACCTCGTTGTTAAGAGCCGCCTAAATTTTTCTCAACTCAAC
>NQII01000088.1:1005120-1038406 GCA_002778355.1 Clitarchus hookeri
AATTTGCACGTCGCGTGCCCCGACTTCCAACTAAATGTAAATAATGTGCGGCAGCGAAGAGCGGTGGGGCAGATGGCTTGTTTTGATGGCTCAGGGGTCAGTTCTCCAGTTCTCAGAGTCCGTGATGCTGGTATCAAATATTTCAATAATTAGCATTTATTTGTTTACCATTCTGTAAAACAGCGTAGCATAAAAAATTAAGTTTTATGTCATATCTCGAGAACAAATCAATCGTTTACTGCCAAATTTGGCAAACAAGCAGTACTACAGGGGCGTGGTGCCCTTAACTACGAGTATACTACAGTATGCACTGGCAGTCAGGCTCCCAGTTAAGTTCGCAGAGCAATTATATACTGTAAATAGTTCCAAGTCTTTAGCGAGGATAATTCTTAAATTTATGGTCTTTGAAGTTAGTGCTTGTTTTATTCACACTGTAACACGAACACATTTGCATTTTTAACAATTCAACCCTTTCCCTTGAACGACGTATAAATAAAGTTATCAGTTCCACCCGATGTATCGTTAATCCTTATGTGTGGCAGATGGGTACAAAATAGAAGAAAAGAAGATCCCAAGAAGGGCTTGCAAGTCAGTAGGCTAACCGTGAGATTTGCTTCCCTAGGCGGCTTCGTTTATGAGTAATTCCACTAGACGACTTGTGAAACCTCAGTAGCGGATTGAAGTTATTCCTCTCGTGGCGCCCTATGTACAGCATGCCCAAAAGTCCACGACACCACTGCTAACCCCAGCAATATACAGTTGGCCAATAATTTCTTATAAACATGACCTAAAAACTCAGCAAGAATTAAATAACTGTTACGTTTAGGGTTATGGCAATTTATAAGGAGCAAATAAAATTTAAAATACGGTTGATTAAAGCTCTTATCGTATATTGTAAATCTTATCTTTAAAGGAGTTGGAAAGGGGAAATCCTAATAAAATATTTATAAAAGTATCAAAAAATATTACTTTCTCTGTTTACATTAACAAACACTAAAATTTACGTATGTACCTAGTTGTGATTGCCGAAACCCATTACATATAATAACTCTAGGTAAAACATTTACCCATCCATGTTCTAACCTCTGCCTAGCTCATTGAACGACTTTTAAGCAACCCGTTAATTTGTAACTCTGGCTTGCGCATGTTGTGTTTTAATCATCAGTCGTGCAATAGTTCTCTTTCTCTTTGGAAAATGCATCTATCTTTACCACCAACCACCTTTAAAACTGTGATCAAAATCGTATGCATAGTTACATTTAAAATGCTATGTCTTGACAAATAAAGGCTAAAGGCCACTACAACTGAAGCTGACGATTCCTGGAAAAGGCAGAAATATTTCGCTTCTAACCCAGGAAATGGTCAGTCATACATATAAAAATAAAACATACATCGCGGACATTTAACAATACAATAAAATACTATCAAAACTAATTTTACATTTTCGGTCATACCGGCCAATGACAAAATTTCTCGTAATAGTATAGAGTGCGCCCATGCGCTAAAGTTGATTTTCAGGAAGTTCCAGGGCGCTGCGAAGCGTCGTCGTCGGGAAACACAATTGTCTCGTGACGTCATCAGCACAGTAGCGCTGTCAGGCCGTAATGACCACCCTAACGTGCCGATTAGAAGCCAGTTCTTCTGTAGTCGCTGTCGGGGACTGTTCGGATTTTTGAACGTCGGGGTTGCGGCGTCACACTCTGTGCGCGCCGTTTGACGTTTTGGCGAGTTTGATGGACTTTCGGTTGATGGCTTTGTCGAGTTTTGTAGATTTTGCTCCCTTGTTTGCTCACGTTTTTCGCAGTTTTCGGCGTTTATTGTGTTCGAAATTTGCATTTTTGTTTGCTGTACGTGTTAATTCCCCAAGGCCACGTGCCATTGCACGGTTTATGTGAAGTTGAAGTTGAGTACGCCAGGCGAGTGCAGACGTAGGAGGGTCCGGGCCCCCGTAACTCAAATAGGGAAAACGAAACCTTTCCGAAGATACCCGAAGTTGAGGTTCTACGGTCTTGCAACTTCAGCATTTAAAATAATTGCATCATTTAAACAAAGTTTATATTATATTCACATAGCTTAACCCATTCAGTACTAGTGTACACAATTGTGTAAATTACGCACGTGTAGGTAAATTGTGTTTTGTACAGCACCCTGCGAAGCTCTATTACCAATGATCTTAACTGTGGGTAAATGATTCGCAAACAGTCTTACTGGTCTGGGTCATAATTTGTTCATATAACTGTAGCCGTACATATAGCAAACAGCTAATTGGCTGTGACAACGAAACAAGCGTTGTCGGCTTAAGGCGCCCGTCTACCTGGAACTTTTTCCCACGTTTAGGCCGAGAAGCGCGGGAGCGATAAGAGCGACACTGCCACGCGCATCAAGTACGCCATCGCCGCTAAGCGCAAGGCTCTGAACTGGCGTGCAGTGTTCTCGTCGTGCTGCGTGTACCTATGGGACTTTCAGCGGTGACCATATTATTTTATTAGTGGGAAGTCTTTAGGAAGGTTCAGTGCAGGCGCCTATAGTAGTTTTGTATGTATCTGATGCGTGCATTTTGAGCTACAGCGCAGTTTTTAGCGGTTTTGGAGTACTCTGAATTGATGTTTCTAACATACGCGATATCTTAAAAGTACTATACAGCTCTCGTCTGAAGTGTGTGTTCTTTTCGTAGATCAGCACGTTGGACGCACGCTTAATAGTTTCGTTGAAAAAACGTATTTCGAACACTGCAACGCAGTTCAAGCGCCAGGTAGACGGGCGCCCTAAGTACAGCACGCATCGTAATTTTTTTTGTTTCGAACACCGGAGACCGTAAATTAAAGTGTATCGGAAAGGGTGAGAAATATAATAATCATGTTTCTCTCTTTTAGATATTTTATAAACTCAAGATTGAGTCTCATACTTTAATATTTATAGTGGTAGGACAGACTACTTTGTGAAACAGACATTCACGTATGTTAATTCGCGTCACGTGTAATTTTTTTATGTTGTAATTGGCTTGTGTTTTCTGGGCGAAGTCTCTGAAATACCACCAACATAACAAAGCTATGTGTCGTTTACGCTGTGTTCTAAAGTTGGCAGTACCGCAGAACCTCCTTCGGCAAACAAATAAATCGAATAACGACATCGTGTTATAGCCGTGAGTTACAACTATCAATTTGCACGCGCCCTGTGCGGACCGGTTTTCCGCGTTTAATAGGGGAGCATCCTACCTCGTCGCCGCCGTTGTCGGCGGTGTTAGCCGTAGCGACCAACCCGCATCTGCTACGTAGAGCCCCAGCACGATGAAGGTCATCACAAGGTAAGGTGCCAGCGGCTTCATATTTAAAGTGTCTCAAACAAAAATGAATTATGTCGGGCAGGATAGCGGACGACGCACTTGTACTAGTAGTTCAAATGCGGGCGAACAATGTTGCACGAGACAAACTTGTCTCGCTTTTTGGAAAATAATTGCTACAATTTCAAAAGTCTGACCCCATATTTGGAGTCGAAAGGTGCGTCACTTGAGGCAAAAGGTTGAGAATGGAGAACTTCGCTTTATTTGAACGGGGGCGAACTAGTGTAATTTTCGCAATACTTCCAATCCCTGCCATATGAACATGTATAGGCCGTTTAGTCAACACCTTTAAAAACCTTGCTTTAAAATCTACTTTTCTCCTCAAACTGTAGCCTTGTGCCAAATGACCTAATGAGTCATTCACGTGGAAACTTTAAATTGTTGCGAAGCTAAATGGGTGACTTTTTAGTAATTCATAGTAATGTGTATTTAGTAATATGCATGGTCGTGCTCTTGTGCGTATAAAGCAGAAATAACTAACTTTATTTGCCATAAATTTAAACATTTCTCTCTGTAAAAGGTCAAAGATAGAAACAATTTTTTCTCATTCCACTGCCAACTTACCTGGTAACCTGCATACCGGTGTATACGGTAGTATCGGTACATTTAACTGACGGTGATTTATATATTTTTTTAACGTTGATTTCATGAGTAACTTTACCGTAAGCAGCCTACAGGACGGTGGTGCACAATTAGAGAAAAAATGCTGTTGTATAGGGAACGAATTCGTGAGCATATATCTGCATGTTCTTGAAGTTAGTTTCACAACCCAGAAGGTACAGTGAGCAAAAGTATTTGAACACTTAATTTGTATGTGATATATTTATAAAGCTGTTTATTCCACAAACCTTAATAATTGTATACAAATAATGTGAAAAACTATGTTTAAGTAAATAAAAGTGGAAAAGTCATTACCGGACATCATATACATATTAAAATTGTAGGGCAAACAAGTATTTGAACAGATAAAACCATTAGAGGATTATGAGGTTTGTTTAGGTCCAATTCGTGAACGCGCGGAGATTGTTCCTTAGAAATGTTCTTTGTCCNATTAGAGGATTATGAGGTTTGTTTAGGTCCAATTCGTGAACGCGCGGAGATTGTTCCTTAGAAATGTTCTTTGTCCACCTCAGTGTGTGATTTGTTAGTGTTTTGTTCACATGAGTGAGTGATGGCACCGAAAAATAGGGAACTGTCTTCTGAAACACGTCGTCACATTGTTTTTTTTTTTTTTCACATGAAGGTAAATCAGTACGTTAAATTGCGCGAAGATTGAAATTAAATCCGTCTACAGTATTTNATTAGAGGATTATGAGGTTTGTTTAGGTCCAATTCGTGAACGCGCGGAGATTGTTCCTTAGAAATGTTCTTTGTCTACCTCAGTGTGTGATTTGTTAGTGTTTTGTTCACATGAGTGAGTGATGGCACCGAAAAATAGGGAACTGTCTTCTGAAACACGTCGTCACATTGTTTTTTTTTTTCACATGAAGGTAAATCAGTACGTTAAATTGCGCGAAGATTGAAATTAAATCCGTCTACAGTATTTTATGTGATAAAAAAAGACAGGATCAACAAACAAGCCACGTTCTGGGCGACCAAAGATTCTCTAGACTCGACAAGTGAACCTCGCTTGAACCACTCTCCTCTTTAGAGAAATCCAAAAGAACCCCTTCTGTACCAGCAGTTCATTGGCCCAAGACCTTGCGACATCTTCTGGTGTGACTGTTATCTCCCAAACTGTAAAATTATTTACATGGAGCAGGGCTAGGGGACAGGTACCACGGAAAAAGCCATTCATAAGTGAGGCCAATAGAAAAAAAACTACTGGAATTTGCAAACAATTATATCGACAAGCCTACTGAATTTTGGGAAAAGGTAATATTTGATGAGAGTAAATTTAATCTTTTCGGAAGTGATGGAAAAATATGGGTTTGGAAAAAAAAAATAAAACCCTTTAAAAGAATTTGCGTGTGACTCAAGCATGGGGGTGGTCGTGTGATGGTTTGGGGCTGCATGGCATCCTCAGGGGTTGGCAATTTGGCTTTTATTGAAGGAAATATGACTGCCAGGATGTACATAGAGATGTTGCGACCTCATCTTCGTGAGAGTGTAGAAAATTTAAATATCGGAGGGACATTTTATTTCCAGCAGGATAATGATACCAAACACACTGCCCATATTACCCCTGAGTGGCTATTATATAACGCTCCACGAAGAGTTGTTACACCTCCCCAGTCACCAGATTTAAATTCAATGGAAAACCTATGGAGTATTTTGGATTCACAAGTCAGGAAAAAGAGGTTTTCTAACCATAATGAGTTTAAGGCTATCCTTCTCGAATAATGGGAGAAAATATCCAGCGAAACCACCAAACACCTTGTCCAGTCAATGTCTAGAAGGCTACAGGCTGTTATTGAGGCAAATGGACTGCACACGAAATATTGAAAGACTTTTTGTGAACGAAAAGGTAGTGATGATTATATGTTAAATACATTTTAGTCTATTGAAATTGTTAATTAATTTATTTTTATAATTTTACGACTATATATAATTTTGTATTGATTAAATATCATAATTGTTTACATATACATATACATATATGGTTCCAATTGTTTATAAACGTATGTCAGAAAATATATTTACTATGTGATTATTAGGTGTTCAAATACTTTTTTTGATCACTGTAGCTCAACTTTCGGCCGGTGGTATAAACTCGCACACAGTTAAAAATGTACGTTCACTCACGGAAATTTTTACGGAAATTTACGGTTAATGTGAGGAAACACGCTCTGTGATGTCAAACAAATCTGATCTCCGTAAATACAAAATACGGAACCTCTCCATATTTCATAAACACGCGAAGTGTTCTTCGCAGCTAGAATCAGACAATTATAGTTTGTGCGGCAGTTAGTATATTACAGGTACTTAAACCTATTCTTTTACAAATCGCGATTCAAAACTTTTTTTAAAATTAATGTTCATACCTGATTAAAAACCTGCATAACGAAAATTAAACTTTTGTCGTTCTTTCAATTGAAACTTAAAATATAAATAAAAAAACAGCTAGCAAATGCGCAGGAAATTCTGTGAATGTTTGCGGAAAATTCGTTATTGGAAAAAAGAGGCGTTCGCGGCTTTTTACAAAGATTTTTACCAGAATGTTTGCCTTAATTTCCACAATCTAAAGCAACCACTTTGTTTCCATCCAAGTAAATCTCCATTGGCACTGTGGAGCTGCTGCCATCTTATTTACGTAGCTAGGCTAGAGTGCACTTAAAAATATGCACATTTTTAAACAATTACACTATAAAATAACATTGGACAGCCTCCACATTTCTACAAGAAAGCCGATAGAGAGCATTTCGGGACAGTGTTTTTTTCTGCCTCGGAATATTTTTCGGAATGATGGCCAAACTACAAACGAGAGCAATTCCTAATATGTGAAACTTAATTAAAGTAGAAAATTAAAGTCGGCAAAAGATAAGAATAAGTTACTGTAAATTATAGGCAGAAGTATGCTTGCTACGAAGTAATTTTTTGCACTCTTACGTGTTATTTGGATGGATAGTTGTATTAGTGTCTAATATAGTATATATAATTTTAATGCTATCTCTTATCACCAAATAATGACTCTTAAAACGTTACAAATGAATCGTGGTCTTAATATTATGTTTTTAAAATGCCAGCAAAAATAAGTTTTTCAAACTAGCTTGCAGCTAGTTTGGAAAACTAGATTTGTTAGAAATATTTGGCAAAATTTAAGAAGCTGCAGCAATCACCCCGCTAGATTTTGAGGTGTCAAGTTTTGAGATTCGTTGCAGACCAGTTAGGTATGGCCGCTTTGTTCAATTTTGGCATTTTGTTTCTCTAAAACTTTCTTTCTTAATCAGATTTAATGAAGATTCATATTGTAGGGAATTTTAAAAAGAATGAGGGTTTAAATTTCACTGTATATTCTCTCCAGTAACACATTATTTAGTTTTCCTTTTTTCTAGTCTTCATTTTGCTAAGATTGTGCAATAACGATGCATAATTTCTATAGTTTTCGGGGGTGCACTTTCGATTGAAATGTGCGTGGTAAATGTGATGTTAGCAGTTTGAGTTGGGTATGTTATTTAGGGTTATTCCGACAATAAGTTAAAATGCCGAATTATGTACTGTAAGAAGCGTGCGCTATGCCCGAAGAAGCTAAAGAAACTGACTTATTTCAATGCCTGGGTTATGTTCGATGAATTTGGGCCACAACGTGAATCGGCGAAGACGGAAAAAATTAGTCATGTATGTAGACTGCAAAGGTGGTATAGTTTTTTTCGCAGTTTCTTCACACTTATTTAATCAAACCCTTATCAAATCATCCCATGTATTACGCGTTTGGTTGCTTTCCAAATATCACGTTTCACATTAGTTTTATAGTTGTTAACATAGAGGTATCTTATCTTCGGTTAAATTTAACTACCACTTAAATTTTTTTCTATAACTAGCTTACCCGGACACGCGTTGCTGTGGCATGGAGGCTTTCGGTTCTATTCATTTCTATGAAACTAATTGAAAGAAGTATATGTATTTTCAAAATCTTTATTATTGAAGTACTTGTTCGTAGACGATGTTTTTAGTTTTACCATCTTCCACGCGTATGAATAAGTTGTGTGGTTTTTCTACTCTAGAACATTACACATACAATTGGCCGTGCGAAAAACATTCTGTTTCTAAATCTATTCCGCACATTTGCAATGACTGCCCTTGAGCTTTATTTATTGTCATTGCAATTGCGCAACGTGTATTACACTCATCGTTCTTGTCACCGATGAAGTATATTTGCAAGAACTTATTACCGCCGTCTGGAAATGGAAGCAAAGAGCCGGCTCTGGTATATTTGGCCTTGCACTTTGAATGTAGGCATGAAATTTTTCTGCAATTACGTTCGCTCCGAAAGAAGTAATTTGGAAGCATGAGTTATATTTCCTGATATTTGCAAGGAAATGCTTTGAATCGGTAGAAATGTTCAGCTGTCAACAAAGGCGCTTCCTGACGCGAAAGCATGGTAAAAATGAGCTTTTTTCAGACTTTAGTACCTTTGCAGGTAATACAGATAAAAAATAAAGGCGTAAAAACTCGTGGGAACGAAAGGAAGGTTTTAAAAAAAAAGAATGAAAATTTGGTTTATTTTTTTCGGGGGTTATACGCGTCCGAACAAACAAACGCATATATATATATATATATATATATATATATATATNGAATATAAACGGGGGGAAAATAGGTGTTGGCAATGCCTAGTAATAGTTCTTGTGCAAGATATAATTAAACTGTGTGCGCACAGATGCGGTGCGTTGTCCCTTTTATGTGTAATTCCCTTGTACGAGGCGGAGGAACATCCTGAAAGTAAGCAGGGCTTCATAAAAGTAGGAAGTAACCTTAAATGGACTGTTCATAGTTAGATGACGCTAAACGTCTCGTCGACAGCGAGGGCATTAGAGACTGAGCAAGTTGCTCAGCGAAGCAGGAGCTGGGGAGAAATCTGCCGCGACATGTGGCAAGGAACGATCCCATTTTTCGCCTGGAGTGATTCCGGGTAACAATGGCAAACCGAAATCAGAGGATGGCCTGGCCGGGAATAGATTCCCGAATGAGAGTCCGTAGATTTCCAAGTGTGCGACTTGGCTCTGTGACTGCGATGATGCTGGCAGATGTGTTCGTAACTCGTGGCGCCAGTCGAGAATGTAAAATCACCGGGTGTTGAAAACAAGTTTGTTGGCAGCGGCTCCTCCCGTATTCAACTAATGGTGGGGCCGCGGTGGCTGAGCGGTTACTGCTCGCCTCCCCCCCCCCTACCAAAGCGAACCGGGTTTACTCCCTGGCCGGGTTACTCCCGGATTTTCGCAAACGGGAATTATGCCGGTCAGTGCTGCTGGTCGGTGGGTTTTCTCGGGGTCTTAATTTTCCCACGCCCTTGAATTCTGGTGCTGCTCAATTCTCACCTCGTTTCAGTCACGACGGCTATATAGAGCTCGTTAAGAGCCTCTCAACTCAACTAATGGTGGTCGGGATGACTAGTTGAAAATTACTAGCGACAAGAAGTCTCTCGTTTTAAACTATCCCTAATCTATACTCCACAGTTCTATGCATTTTCGAGCCTCGGATTTCAGTTAATGAGCAGCTACCCCAGCGAAGCTACCCCAGCGAGTAGGCAGTCTTACCTCGGACCACGTGGCATGGGATTGGGTGCTTTTTTCCTTGAATGTCTGTTATTGGCTCGGAGCTTACCTGGCCGTGTCTAATAGACTGCGTTCCAATTGCAAACATAACAGTACGTGTGTCTGGGGTCCAACTTGTCCTAAAATGAATTCGATAAATTTCTAGTCCCTTGGAAATGACTGTTGGGCAGGCTGGTTCAAGGGGGCCACAAAATGCCGTCGATCGTGCGTCTCGGGGTCATGTTCGACCGGGGACTGGCAATGGCTTACACCATTTCCTTAAAAATGAGATGGAGGCCGCCGATGTAGGGCTACCTCTTACCGCGGGGGGCACGTCGACGACTCGGATGCTGAAGCGTGGCACGTGATCGCGGGTGCCTCGGAAGCCGCCGTGGAGTTCCCCTCGGTCGTGCGTGGGCCGGCGTGCATGGTAACTGGCAACCTCTAAAAATGAGGAGTGAGTGAAGAGACTTGGGCGGCACTTAACATCGCCGGCCGTCTTGAGAGCTGAGGAGTTTGAAACGAAGTGAGTGCGGGGCAGCACTGGGATGCAGGGGGGAACGGGAGATCCCCGAGAAAACCTTGCCGTCCAGCGGCATCGTCCGGCACGACTCTCGTATGCTGAAGTCCAGGAGCGACCTCGCAGGGAATCGAACCCGGTTCGCCAAGGTAGGAGGCGAGTAGTCTGACTTGAGAGCTTAGTTCAGAATTGTTGGTCGGCCCTAATGGCGCGCAGGATAGAAACTAACCCCTAAACACATTTTCCTGTCTTTACTCCTAAACATCTGATATGCTGCATATTAGGTGAAATCGTGGTCTGTACTAAGAATGTCCAGAAGCTAGCACCATTACACACAGTCTTTCCGTGGCTATTCCTATTGGTTGCCGCTGACACGCCACCTAGTTGACAACTGTGTGGGTCTTGTTCCGTGTATCTACCGAAACCTGGTCCACAAGTTCCAAAATGTCAGTTGGTATACGAAATTCAAAAGTACTTTTCGCGTCATAAGTTTCCTTTTTTCCGATGTCTGAAATTAAAAATTGTATACGTTAAGTGGTTAACGCTAAACTTGTTAACTGGAGCCTACAGATATTAAGTCAGTACTGGACAACTAAAAATAAATAAAAATCTTGCAGTGAAATCTTATAACTAAAAAGTTTTTGATACCAAGTACACATTTATACGAAGTTGTCTTCTTTCCCTGGAGTGAGACAGCAATTTGATCTTACTGTGAAAGAGTAATGAAAAATATTTGTTAATTAGTATTCAAATGTAATTTTAAGACCACTGGCAAAAAAGAAGTCACGTTGGTGATAAGATATATACACATGTAGGTATTAATTTTCAAAATTTGTATTGTGTTTCGGATGAGTGTTCCGCAAATGTTCACACACATCAGACAAAAATTTTGATTCCAAACTTGAATTTATCATCAAATTATATTTTGTTTTCATTGCAGGAGAAAAAACCTCTTTGTTCCAAGCTATTTTTTCTCACCGGGTTTGAACGGGTTCCTGCATCTTTTTCTGGTAAATTTTTCGTAACTGAAATAATAGTGTGGGTTCCATATTTCTGGGCACTCTGTATTTGTGGGTGAAGGAGCCACGCTAGTTGCCAACTTGTCACGTGGGTCTCATTGCGAACAGTTGTCTATTCTAATTTTCAACGGACTAAGCAGCGTTTCAATGTACATATTTCAGAAATTAGTCTATATTCTGTTGCCAATTCATAAATTTGATTATCGAAACGCACAAATGTGGTCGTTGAAAAGTGTGAAAGCCAGCAAACATTGCTGTAAAGTAGCATTCTGTTTAAGATATTTAGTCTTATTCAAAGCAATGATTCAAACTACAGCGACATCGCTGTATCTTTTCTGAACAGATTGCTGTGTTAAAATCCTATATTCGCCACTTAAAATTCCAAGGAGACTGAATATTCGCGAAGCTCGTTATTTTCCATCGCCGTCGCGCTGCTTCCGTGCGGCCGGATGAGACGTTGATGTTTACTATTGTTCAACGTGGATTCCCCCGAGCACCACGGTTGCTGCAAGCAATGTCAGACGACAGTGCCTCGTGTGACGTCGACCTCATCGATACGACACTTAGGAAGGCGGACTCGCGAACACACACGCTGCCACAGGAAGATTTATGTTGCGGCTCGGACAGTACATGCACCTGACGTTGACGGAGACATGAACACTCCGCGACCTCGCATGTTGCACACAGCTTCGTCTTTGTTGACGGTCCTTATTCGGCTAGCCAAGAATCGCGTGCGAGATAGCTCAGACTGCAGTCGCGTCGCATCAGTCGATTTTTATCGACTCACGATGCAGTATACATTCAGTTTTACTTGCTATTTCTGAGAGTCACATTGGTCAAACTAGAGATTTCATTATTTTCCAGGTTCAGAATATTACAGCATAATGAAGCACGTAAAACAAGAGATTTGAAGCAGTCTTATTAAATGCAAATAAGCAAACATCTCTGAGTAATTTGAGTGGCAATGTTTTAATGATTTTTACGGATTAGAGAAGTCTTACTAATCATATTCTGAGTTTGCTATACTTAATATCACCTTTATTGTTTCTTGGGCAGCGCTTTTGTTACATACCCCTAACATTCAGATTAGTATTTAAGTGGTACCTGGATTTCAAAATTAATTAACGTAATACTTAAAGCAAGAAGTATCCGTTTAATAGCTGAGAGATTAGTGCTACTATAAGGAAAACTTAATTTATTAAGGAATAATTCAACTGAAAACTATGTGTGCATTAACAGAAATATTTTATAAAAATTATTTATGAAAGCTCGCGAAAGTTTCAAAATACTCGGCCTATTTTCCTAAGATTTTTGTATTCCGTACATTCGGCAATAAAGCATTATCTTTTTTAGTGTTCGCGTTTTCGGTTAACATGCAGAAATTGTGTATTTCATTGAATGATTTTTACAGAAACTCTTTAAACGGTGGATTATATAGAAAAGCATTTAAAACTTAAACTGAAAAATAAGAAAGTAAATATTGTTTAATTGTTACAATAATTTTAACAAATGCGTAGTTACTCAAAGTAAACTAAAAGTTTGATCGTAAGTACACACTCCCTGTNTATTTCATTGAATGATTTTTACAGAAACTCTTTAAACGGTGGATTATATAGAAAAGCATTTAAAACTTAAACTGAAAAATAAGAAAGTAAATATTGTTACAATAATTTTAACAAATGCGTAGTTACTCAAAGTAAACTAAAAGTTTGATCGTAAGTACACACTCCCTGTTTCGTAATAATTTTTCATAGACATTCAAGTTTCTCTGTTAAGTAAAACTGAACTCTCTGGTTATCACATTTTTTATAAATCTGTTTAAATTTCACTCTTGATTAATATCGGGGAAATTATCTAAGAAAATACTATGGACAATTGAAAAATGCATCTTTACTGAAGCTTGCAATTATATCTAGAGCTAACTTTTGTCACTGAAAATTTAATTTCTATATATAATATCAAAAAAGAAAATTCGCATATCAACGTTCCCAACAATTTGTTTCACCAGCTCGATATAGGAATAAAGCGATCAGGTTCTTGGCACTATTAACACCACATATGGCGGTGGCGTACAATGCGAACAAAAACATACCGTAAGAGCCTGCGTTAACATAAGCTTACCCAATTACCTTACCCATCATTGCGGACAAAATATATGAACTACTAGCGCACATGTATGAAGCAATTACATTATTACAAAATTGTATATATTAATTTTTTACTTTTTAAGGACAACCAGGGAACACCTATCAACAATCGGGTACAAAAATGTGCGCAGAACCATGACGTGTAATGCTTCTATAATTAAAAATTTTCAGTAATGACACGGACTCTTCTGTTGGGACACTACAATTATAATCTCTAAAATAGCAGAGTCGGTCTGTGTATTCACTTAGCACTTAACTACTTGATGGATTTTTATGCGATATTCAACATAATTTAGCGAATTTCTTGAAGGTTTTAGTGTATAATTCATTTATATTTAATGTAAGGATAGTAGAGAAATGTTGCACCGTTTGTAATACTCGTTAATAAAAACCCGCGTTTAGGGCGCTTACATGGCTTGCGCTGACTAAACCACAAGAGATACATCAAATTAACGTACTACAGAATTGTAGCTCTCAAAGGTCTTGCAGAAAAATCCGCGATAGCATATGTTTATCTTTTAAGGATCACCCACAGTAACCATGTTAGTCTTTCAAAGTGTCTCTGTAAAAACTTAATTTTTACCGGGCGAAGCCGGGCCGGTTCACTAGTTTCTGTATGATACAGCCTCTTAAGGTGCCTTCCTAGTTGCCACATGGGTCGCATTTTAAGCAGTTGTCTATTCTAATTTTAAAAAGCTATTGAATATTTCAATGTAAATAATTTTTAAGACCGAAATGAGTTTCTTTGTCCATTCATAAATTTGGTCACTGAAACATACACGTGGTCGTTGGAAATGTCGAATTCAGCAGAAATCGCTGTAAGTATACCATGGTTTACAATTTTTATTCTACTGTAAAAAATTGTTCTAATATACAGCAACAACGTTGTATCGTTTATGAACAGATGGATGTATTAAAATCCTTTAGTCGCCGCTTAAAATTCTGAGGAAACGGGAGACACGCGAAACTTGTTTATGCGGTTTCCCATCGCCGTCCCAATATTTCTATATGGCCGGATGTGCCCTGGAGTCATTTGATATTGTTTACTAGGGATTCCCCTTAATGCGGGCCTCTGTTTTGGGGCTATTTGTACGTTTGAGGCTCAGAAGTGCACGAACCATAAGGGCGACACTGCCACGCGCATAAATTTCGCCATCGCCGCTACGCGCAAAGCTCTAAAACTGGCGTGTGCAGTGTTCCCACCATTCTGCGTATTCCTACGGAAACTGATAACAACTCAAAGCGATTCTTCCCGACGTAGAACACCTTTTGAACGACCGCGTTTATTTTGCAATAACCATATTTATGGACTGACAACAAAATATTGGCTTTCATTTCTGTCGTGGGAAAAAGATTTTCATTGAAATATTGCATAGTTTTTAAAAAACTAAAATGGACAACTTCTTACAATAAAACGCACATGACATCTACGGTTGTCCCTTAAGGGCCCTGCCTACAGTCAGACAGCTGCGAAATTTAAAAAGGAAATCCCATGTTAAGGAAATTTCGCCTCGGTGCGTTAATTTAAGATAGGTGTTTAAAAAAATGTATTCTTCGCGAATTTTTTAGTAGTAGTTCCCTAGGGCGGTGATGTTTACATAACATGTATATCCTGTTTGCAGAGAATTTTTAAAATTTATATTACAAAAAAAAGCGCTTACTGTGTATTTATATTGAAAACCTACGCCCGTATGGTTCTTCTCCTAAAAAAAATTCGCGAAGAATAAATTTTTATTTGAAACTCCTATCTTTAAAACTAACGCAATAAGGCGAAATTTCCTTAACACGGGATTTCCTATAAAATTTTTGCAGCTGCCAGCAGATCCGCGAACGGCCTATACCTCGTCTTCAGCATTTGTGATCCGGTGTCTAAGACGTAAGCGGCGGTCATGATCGTACACTGTGGAATGGCGGAGCGGAGGGGGTCAGTAAAGTGTGATGGTTACCGCGGGGTACAGTATGACGCTGGGGGAGGGGCGATCCTGCGAGCCGACCAGGAGGTCCTGCCGTGGGAAAGACTACGCCCGAGTGACAAGCAGCCCCCCGCCCCTGTCACACAACCAATAGCCGTAGTTAACGCCAGTCGCCCGATTAAGACTGTTCAAATGCTCCAGTGGAGTGTGTAGATATTTGAGAAGCTCTTAAGGGAGATCAGTGCTATCTTGAATTTACCCATTTTTCGTCATAACTTCCATTTAAGTTGGGTTAACGAAATTGTTCGCAAGACACAGCATAAGTAATACCGTCTCACGCCTTATAAAGTTATTTTTTCACTGTTTTTATTGATTTTTAACTAGCGACAGCTGGGAAGAAGTAAATGGATTTTCCTTGCGGGCGACTACAGCAGTTAAACTAGCCACTGTAGTCTAGCAATGCCAACTTCGGAAAATGTGNATGGATTTTCCTTGCGGGCGACTACAGCAGTTAAACTAGCCACTGTAGTCTAGCAATGCCAACTTCGGAAAATGTGCAAAGGATTGTTCTGTGTCCTGTCATTCCGTTAAAATTAAATACAACATATGTAATGCAGGTTTTTGGGGAAATTATAACAATCCAAGATGGCCTGTCTAATTCCCCTTAACATCGAAGTCTTTAAAGCCAATGAGGATGAAGTGAGTATGGAGGAGCAGCGTCGGAATGCAAGGGTGGGGGGAAACGAGAGATCCCCGAGAAAACCATCCGACCAGCAGCATCGTCCGGCACGATTCCCACGCACGAAAACCCGGGAGCGACCCCGCGGGGCAATCTAATTCGGTTCGCTTAGGTGGGAGGCGAGTAGCATAACCTCTACACCACCGTGGCCTCAAGTGCTCCAGTAGTGCTTTATATACTAAATATACAAAACCGTTGCCTCGTGTAATTGTATAAAAATTTAATTAATCCTATTAATGTTAATATTGTAAAAATAATATAAATATATATAAAGTGATAACTAACCTATGCATAGTGTTTTCGTCTGCAGACTTTGTGATTTTATTGAAGTGCGTAAATTTAATTTCTTGATGTAGGATTTGGACTCTCATTCGGGAGGACCTGGGTTCGAACCCCGGTCCGGCCATCCTGACGTCGGTTCACCGTAGTTTCCCGAAATCACTACAGGTGAATGCTGGGATGGTTCCTTGCTACAGGGCATGGCCGATTCCTTCCCCGTTCCTGTTTCTCCGAGCAAGTCTGTAATGACCTCGCTCTACAAGAACCTTCTAGACTGCGTTAAAAAAAACGTAAATTCAGTTTCTCTGTCCTTTTTGTCTGTGCTCTGGAGTTTTCTAGCCGTAGTTACTGGTCTACAACGATAAGTCATGGTTAGCTTTTTGAAGACTTGATTAGCGATTCAATTTGCTATGACAAGTTTCTCGTGGGTTGAAACTTCTAATACTTTCACGCCATCGCCTGCCTTAGCGGCCCTGCTTACTAATCCGGCAGCCTCGAACTTCAAATGCGGAATCAATGTTAAACTAAATTCCTTCTCACTGCGTCAATTTTAGAGAACTATTTCAAACAAGTTAGCTACGTGAAATTTCTTAAAGAGTGTTGCAATGATAAGACATCTTGAAAATGGTTTTGTTTACTCTTTTCCAAAATGTAATATTGAAATTTACATTTAAAAATGTATTTTAAAACATAATTTATATAGAAATATTTTTGATAGTCTCTTAATGTTTTTGTTTGAAATGGTTATCTATAAAATCGATGCAATGAGAAGGAATTTCGTTTAACATGGATTCCCCCTTTTGAAGTTCGCGGTTGCCTGCTTGGTAGGCAGGGCCGTTAACCTAATGGTCCTTCGATCTGTTAATTTTATAAGAGCGTCATTGCTCACTGGCCATTTCTCAGAGTTAAAGGCGCCATTGGTGAAACTGGGGTTATGGATAGAAAACGTTCATTGTGCTTTGTGATAGCAGTAATAAATTACTCACAAAATTAATATTACAGTACACAGACGCGCCTCTGGATAGGCGACGGAACAGGTTGTTTCGTGCATTGCAGATGTAGCAGAGTACGAACGTAATAAATTCTGGAGCGTCCAGCGAGCTGAAGGGTCTTAATTTCAACGCGGATGCGCTCTTGTCGACCGCCAGATAAGTATATCCGCTATATTAACAAATGGGGCCCTAAGGAGTCTTCCACCCGCGGCGGATGTATGAAAGCCATGACTCCTGTTATTCGGCTAATTAATTACCGGCACGAACAAACACTCACGCGGAGTCATTAACATATAGGCGCGCTTCTCTTTTTAGCTCAGTTCCGTCGGCACGGCAACGCTCGATAAGGCCTGGCCCTGAACTTTCCAGGGAAGAGGGATATGTGATATTTAGGTACGTCCGCCTATCACCACCATTGGATTTAAAGAGCACTGTAGGAGGGTCTAAGACGTTATGAAAATTCTCCGCTTTTTTAGACGCTACTTTATTCTGCCGACACAGTTCTCTGATCGCGTCCGTATGCGGGAAGACGAGTAGCTATAGAAGACGATCGCCTTTTTCTCTCGCTAAGGTAGTGCCTGAATTCTCTTGAAGTAGACACGTGTCCGTACGTGGAACTCTCGTGGCGTTGCCATGCACAGTGTATACTAGCGCAATGTGAATTTCCAGTGCAGCTAGCACAGAGGCAGTGCCCTCAAGTACTGTACACGAAGTTGCTGCCTTACTGGGCGTGTCAGTGTGTGCTACCTACGGCCTCCACGTTGAGTTTGAGCGTTTTATGAAAATTAGAAGAAGCTCCACTTCGAAGATTCAGGAAGTTTTCACGAAACTTCAATCCTGTTATTAGCCGCGAAGTTACACTATCAGAATGATCACTCTGCAAACGTTACGTCGCCTTTTCCGTCCTGGTGCCCCATCTGTCGGTCTGATTTTAAAGACGTTCGTAGCGTTCAAATGGCGTGCACATTTGCAAGAGATCACAAGAGCTAGAGCGCAAAACTTAGAGATATTTTATACATTGTGGCACAACCTTGTGTGTGCGTGTGTTGAACGTGTGTACACGTTAACCAAGTAAAAAGTTGTGGATATTATCATCTTCAATGGTTTTTATAGACGGACTTTTTTTTATTTCAGTCGAGGTACGAAAACTACTTTGGACACCACATCCACAACCAACGCTATTTCAGAGCTCTTCAACATAGCTAAAAACTGCACTTTCACACTCNTACTTTGGACACCACATCCACAACCAACGCTATTTCAGAGCTCTTCAACATAGCTAAAAACTGCACTTTCACACTCTTATTTCAGAACGCACTGATCGGAGACTCAGCAGTAGTATAGGGACATGCGTAGAACATTTCTGCAGACTTCGAACTAATGAAATAGTGTCGCCGCTTGTAGTCCTGTACCGTAGTTCAGTGCCCTGCACGGGCCGGATAATTAGACCCCTTTCACACGTCACGTCTTTTTGCCCCGTGCCGGCGAACACCCGCACGGACGTGCTTTCGGAGACACTTTTCACACGGGACGGGTGTGTTTCGCTGTCCACACTCACGGACAAGCATTTCCCTCCAGCATGGCGTTGTCTACAATGGACCGCAGACGCAAAATGATCGCGGTGCTATTCTTGTAAAACCGTCGACGTAAGAATAGTAGTAATGAGAAGGTTGAGTGCATCCCATGTTGCAGAATAGGAGTGCAACTCTGTGCATTTAGTTTACTGTTCGAAGAATTGAAAAAAGATAAAATGAAATTCTCTATTTCAGAATGTCACTTCCATCATTCGATGAGTTGCACGGACGTTTGCTAGAACATTTGCAGCGACAAAACACCGCTCGGGTAATACGTCATAAATATTAATATAGGTTTTTTATTTGCAAACAATAATTTATGACTACTGTGGATGTGGGAAAATATTGGTTCCGAAAGTTATTTAATTGTAAATGGAAATAAAAGGTTTAAACTTTAACGTTTAGCTTTTAAAGTGTGTGCTGNGTTCTGACATTGCTGGTGATGGACTTTGAAACATTTCAGTTGATACTGATGTCTCTTGGCGCTGGTACATGAAACTGGGATCTGACTGCACATTCAATCGTATAGCTGCAGCTGCTGAAAATGGGATGGTGTTCTGATCTGATGTATGGTGGCGTGAAAGGCCAGAAGTGCGTTGTGTGGTAGTGCGTTGATCGCTGAAAGATGAGGGATGGGCACTGTGTTGACGGTCTGCTTGTGGACTGCAGAGTTGTAGTGGAGCAGCACTGCGATGTAGTTTGATTAATTGTAGAACGCCCATTTGGAAACCCACAATCCGTTCTTCGTTAAATTGTTGTATTGATGGAATAATTTCCTTGAAAAAANTAGAACGCCCATTTGGAAACCCACAATCCGTTCTTCGTTAAATTGTTGTATTGATGGAATAATTTCCTTGAAAAAATTAAGATGCCGTATCAGTTTCTGTATGTGGATCATGGTGTAGTGCTGCTATAATGTTCAGTTTGAATTCGTCTAGTTGGTTTCCTGCCTTTGGTTTCAGAGAGCCCCCGGTTCACTACTGGTGCTGCTGACTTTGCAGATCCTGTATTGATTGCGTTCGGTTTTTGTAAATTTTGTGTGTACTTGTCACCATCTTGTTCCACTGGGTGTTCCTCTACCTCTGCGATGCTAGAATCTATTTGCCTGTGCTCGATAGATTTCTTCAAGAATTGCAATTGTTCGTAGAAAATATATTTTCACCATTAAGGTGCACCAGCACCAGACTTTTTCTCGTCCTTTCCCTTTCTACGGCATTTCAGCCACTGATCACTTGTGTTAGTTCATTTCTTGATTACGTGTTTACCTATACATAGAAAAACTCTTGTTGGAACATGCCATTTGTTAATATTTGTCTCACTCACACTGAAGTGTAACTATTATCATCTATAAATTCAATACATAAACATAAATACCACAAAAAATTTTATTTAGCCGAGACAATACATAATATTAAAATAGATTTGAGCTAGAATTTCTTAAAATGACCGAAGACTTAAAATATATCTGCTTCATCCAAGCATACGATGTGGTATCAAAACATTTCGCGACCAGCTGTGTATACAATAAAGTACTTTATTTATCCAAGTTTATACGCTAGAATTCTATGTACCTGGAGCTGTTTTTGTTAATTTGAGGTACAGAAGCGAGGGAGCGATAAAGGCGACTCCGACCCGCGTACCTATCGCCCCGGCGCATCTACACGCAAGGTCCTGAAATGGCGTGTAATGTTCCGGTTGTACCGCTCTAATTTAGACACTTAGCAGCGACCCTAACATTTTATTAGTGCAGTCTGTAACAAAGCTCGGTACGTGTCCCTTTACTAGTTTCGACTGTTCCCGATCAGTAAATTTTGCAATAAGGCAGTGGTAAAAGGCAGGCGTAAGCAATGCTGGAGAGCTCTTAGATAGTTTGTAATCCGTGATGTCTTGAAAGTAGTCTTAGTACCTCGTATCAAGAGTATTTTCTTGTGGTAGACCAGTACATACGATGCATGTGAATTAGTTTAAATACACTATTTTTTCTCCCGGAACTTGTATTTCAAGCACTCTGCAGCGCAGTTAAAGCTCCAGATACATAATCTTCTTAATACCTTCAAGGCAGTTTCCTTGCACAGATGTACAGTGCTCCCAGCGCTCCTGTCACTTCTGGAATGTCCTGGAAGTCTTCTTTCTCCTCGAAGCATGTCAAGCAGTCTTCTGCGATTCGCACTGGGTCTCCATCTCCGGGAAGAGGGAGAGGTTCGCAGGAGCCATATCCGTGGAAGAGGATGGACGCGGAAGCACGGCCATGTTTCCGGTGAGAAACTAGAGTATGAAGAAAGCTCGGTGACGGGGTGTGTTATCATGGAGCATGCAGTTCCTCGCACCCATCCTACTCCCAGATTTGGCACATGGAGACTTCACCCTCGTCCCGAAGATGAAGACCCAGCGCGAATCGCAGTAAGTGCTAGATATGTTTCGAGATGACTTCTTCGACACATTTGACGTTGCAGGAACTCTGGGAACGTTGTATTTCTGTGCAAGGGGACTATTTTGAAGGCGGTAGTATAAACCAAGAGAAACAAATCACTGTAAAACAAGTTTTGGTAAACTTCCTAAACTGCAGTGGCAGTTTTTCACCTGTACATTGTATAGAAGTAATATCGCGCATCAGATTACAAATATTGGAATGTTTAGCGTTACTACTAAACAAAGTTGGCAACTTTACTACACATTCGACTTTCCTAAGCAACTGTAGGAACGCTACCGTGGATGTATGGGGAAACAGCTTTACCACTCTCGCTTTCTCACTACACGTATCCACTAGTGTAGTAAATTTTAGAATAATTTCTTAGAAAGTGCTTTTTCGTAAACGTGGCTAGTCTAGAAACTTTGTGGCACCTTACCGTTGAAATCCAGTCCGCCATTCACCTGCGTACGCTACTTGTGCCACGGATAATAAACGTCCCGGAAGGGAAAGGACAGTGGGTTATAGGCCTTAAGGCGCCCGTCTACCTGGCGCTTGAACTGCGTTGCAGTGTGTTCTAAATACGTTTTTCAACGAAACTATTAAGCGTGCGTCCAACGTGCTAATCTACGAAAAGAACACACACTTCAGACGAGANTCAACGAAACTATTAAGCGTGCGTCCAACGTGCTAATCTACGAAAAGAACACACACTTCAGACGAGAGCTGTTAATTCCTTTTTAAAATATCACGTACGTTAGAAACATCAATTCAGAGTACTGGTTTTGGCGATTTTTTTTGACGGAAAGGTTCCGCGTGTAGCTCAAAATTCACGCATCAAATACATACAAAACTAATATAGGGGCCTGCACTGAACCTTCCTAAAGACTTCCCACTAATAAAATATGGTCACCGCTGAAAGTCCCATAGGTACACGCAGCACGACGAGAACACTGCACGCCAGTTCAGAGCCTTGCCCTTAGCGGCGATGGCGTACTTGATGCGCGTGGCAGTGTCGCTCTTATCGCTCCCGCGCTTCTCGGCCTAAACGTGGGAAAAAGTTCCAGGTAGACGGGCGCCTTAAAGTCTTAGGCAAACGTTCTACTTCTCTTCTCCAGGGAGAGTCGAGCCAGCACCGCTCACCGCGGCAAACCTTGAAAGACCTCTCATATCTGGCCGGTTGCGGCGGAGGGGACAGAAATGGACTTGAGCCAATCGCAATAAACAATCGCTTCGGGTCAGAGGTCAAAAGCTGCGACGCTGTTTCGCTGCGGGTTTTACAGAAGGCCTTTTAAGTAAACCGAAGGTCTAAGCGCTATGGCGACAATCAACACACAAGCGTGTCTGCACTTTCCGCGGCGCGATTGTGTGGGAGCTGATCATGGTTAATTAGGCATTCTCGAAAGCCTGTATGCCACGATAAAATGTTCCTTAAAAGCTCGGGCGGAAGCTTCCACGAGACCTGGTACCCAAGTCTGCATGCAAGCTGCTGTGGAGTTCTTTGGAACAACCTATACGACGGTAATTGTTGTCGCACAAACAAAGAAGAGTGTAATTTTTTTTATAATTTTACTTCTGCAACTGTGGTTTAGGGAAAGTCTTAACTTGCTTAAGCATTAGGTATGCTTTTATGCACAAATTCTAATTGTTTTGTTATAACTGAAAATTTTGTCTTCAACACGAATGTTTACCATAATTTTCACACAATGTTTTAGAATCGGTAAACCTACTAGTGTTTCTCTAATTTACTATTTATTCGTGATTAATAGTCCTACGCTCTTTCTCAAAACTAATCAAATAAAATTACTACCATCTCGCTGATTGGTTAAAATTTCAATCTTGTAGGAAACCTTCCATCGAAAATTGCACATCACCAATTACGAAAACGTCCATGAAAACAGCAAGTAGGTGGCCAAATCTTCCATAGACCTATCCATAAAATCGGCCATGCAAGTTTGCATGGAGTCTCCCAAGGAATGTTCCTTCGTGGCATACAGGCTGTAGTATTCACTTATCTTCTCATTTTGTATCCTTTCACCATACGTAAAAGCAACATCGCGATTGACAGTCTCGATTTACTCTTACGTCGTCAAAGTGAAATCGTGAACTTATTTTAGGGCGAATATGTTACGAATACACAGATTCGTGATCGTACGTGTATAAAACGAGAAACCGTAAATTCTGTAGCCGTTAATTTAAACTTTATACTCGCGAAATAACGAAAAGTCTTAGAACCATTTTCATGAATTCGCTGTATGTCAAAGTGTACTGTAGCATATGGACAGATTTTTTTTGTCATAGATTTATTTTAAAACTTCTCACTTTCCCGTGAACAGAATTTATGCGAGTTATAAACTGTTCACGTTCTCACGTTCTTTTTAATCAAACCTTTGAAAAATCACCCCATGTAAAACTTATTTGGTTGTTTCCACAGAATGCCATGTACCACAAGTGTTTTATACTTCTGTCAACGTTGAAGTATCTTAATTGTTAAATTGATCTCTTACTTAAATTTTTTTATGAATATTTCATTTAAGATTAATATGAATACACAGAAAATAGGTGTTGGTAATGCCTAACAAGTAATTGTTCTCGTGCGAAAATATTACACAGTGTGCGCACGGATGCGGTGCGTTGTCCCTTTGGCGTAATTTTCTAGTTGTGGTTAAGTTTGGTTTGCATGAGGAGGAATAGCCTGAAAGTACAACTTTAGTAAGGCTTCAGGAAAGTTGGAAATAACTATGAATGGACTACGTACTATGAACGTTTAGCTTGGTGTGTTAGTAAAATTGCTGTCCTGTAAGGTTTTCCCAGAAGGGCTTAATTTTTTTCAATTATATATATTAATTCTCTTTTCTCAATCCCTAGTCTGGCCAAGGAAAACTTGACTGTCCCAAAACATTTTACAGTAAACACCATTCAGTCTCTTTAACTCAGTGTCATCAAAGGAGAGAATAAATAGGTTTTTTTTTTTTAATTCACTTAAACTAAAATTTATCGCAGGTACGTAATTATATGACTGAGTTCTGATCCTGCGCAATCCATCGTTGACGTAAAGTTATTCCAAATCGCCACTGCCATTTCTGTGTTTCAGTACCACAGGTTTCTGCCAATCTGTCAAAGTGACTCTTCTATAGAACTCCACAGTACAATTTGCTGCATTAATTTAGGTTCTCTGACACAGTTTTTGATCCACTGCCAAAGCGTCTTTCTCCCAAACTAAAGAAGCCCACGGTTGGAGCTGCCCTCATTGTTTTTTTTTTCTTCCCAGTAAAGTCTTTCACGCGAAGAACTGTAATGCATATCCATGTTCCTATGTTAATCACGAAACTTGACTCTCGCGTTTTTGCTAGTCCCACGCTCCAGTGACCACTAGCCCTGGAGAAATACGCCTGTACGCACAGCAGGGAGGCCTGGTAGTGGGTCTCCTAAGACAGCTTCTTTCCTTTTATGGGCTTTAGACTTTATCCCTCGTCGACTTCAAGACAAGAATCTTGTACACTGACTGCATCTCGTTTTCTACTGCGGTGGCGTGTGAATCATCTGTGTGAAGATTCTATAACCACCAGACAGAACAGTCAATTTTCTTACCGCCAATTTCAACACAGGCATTCTCACGAATTAAACGGATGTTGAAAATATTGAAAAAATTTAATTACCCGTACAAATTTTTTTAGTAAAATTTTGTAATACATAGGGTAAATGCACCAGTAGTCGACATCCTAAGCTCGAAATCTCAGTTTTGCACTCATATGTCAGTTTGTTGTTAAACTCTCAACTTGCAGTTTCGTTTTTTCTAGTTCATCTGCTTCTTATGTTACTCTAGTAATTGTCTCAAACGTATAAAATGTTTAACACTATTAGAAAACCTACATATTCCAAAGCCCATATTTTGCATTAGTAGTAGACACNCAAACGTATAAAATGTTTAACACTATTAGAAAACCTACATATTCCAAAGCCCATATTTTGCATTAGTAGTAGACACTGTCGAAAATCTAATGTGCCAGTAGTCGACATGGGTGTTTGGAACGCATAAAGGGTTCAGAAAAACGTTAAACACTTAAATAGCTCGTGTTATTTTAACAAGATTCANTCAAACGTATAAAATGTTTAACACTATTAGAAAACCTACATATTCCAAAGCCCATATTTTGCATTAGTAGTAGACAATGTCGAAAATCTAATGTGCCAGTAGTCGACATGGGTGTTTGGAACGCATAAAGGGTTCAGAAAAACGTTAAACACTTAAATAGCTCGTGTTATTTTAACAAGATTAATTTTAATCTAAAATATTAGAGCTCATTCTTGTTAAAGGAACTGTCGTGTTAAATATAACGTGCATATTGTTCGCCCACAAAATAGTTTCAGGGTTGGTAAACAAAATCTGTACCACAAGGTAGGTAACTGAGTTTATTAAGTACATTAATTATAAGTAATTCACAACTATTCATAATACACATGCTCTTTATTTAGAGGGTTGTACCTAATACATGTAATTTATAAGCCCTGACAGAAAACATTAAAGGGATTCAGTAGTCGACATGTTAAGAAATGAGCTCTAGTACCTTGAATAATTAATGAATTCGAACAACCTAAGGTGCAATTTAGGAGCAAAACAACCTAATATGAAGATAAAATGAAAGCATTCACAACGGACAATGTTTTTCGGACAAATAAACACTAAGTTAATCTTACCTTCCTTGCCAGCAGACCGTTGCGAACACACCACTTTGACGACAGATCAACAGTGCAGATTCAACGGTCACTCTTTTCACATTTTACCAGCCAATATCCGCATGGCAACCATTGTTTCTCATACAGGAGGCATTAAGTTTGCCGCCACAAATAAGAGTATCGCTAAATAATGTTCTTAAGCCTTATTTGGTGTTAAACCCAGTGTCTACTACGGGTACACTGTGGACTACTGATGCATTTACCCTATTTACGTTACTTTTTTTACAAATCACTTGACAAATTGCTTTGCCACTAGAACAATACGTACCTTATTTACTGATGACGGAAGTATCATAATTGCTGGTAATTCATAACGTTATTAACTTATCAATTAAATGCATGGTTCGCAACCAATACATTAAATCTTAACACAGAAAAGACCCACTTTATACAGGTAGCAACAAAACCTAGTAAACAATTAGATATGAATGTGTGCTGTGGTATATGTGGAACCAATGATGCCATAAATGCGAATTTTTGGTTTTTTTTTATATTAACATGCAGTTAGTTATACTGGAAAACTTCCGTCGAACATATTTTGCCAAAATTTAGCTATGCTTTATTTGCTTTGTGTAACAAAGTAGAGATATAGCATTACTTTGATACCTGCCAAATGCTGAAGTTTGGAAGTAGGTATTGATTCTGCTCTGCGGCGTGAGGCGCCAGCACGTGATGCTAGCCCTCAGTGATAGGGCGTACAAATACGTCGACACTGTTGTCTCTAGGTCCGATTTACTAATAACATACACTGGCTTTGTGTGAGTTCACATAATCGAGTTTTATTGTTGTTTGAACAGGTTAACTGGTACATGAACTCAAGAGACAAACTCCCTCCCTTTTCCTATGTAGGCTAAATATGGTTTGACGCCGCGACTGGCGTCGTGGGGGGGGGGGGGGGGAAGATTCTTCGCACTTGGTGTAGAACTACTTATCTGACACTGCAGCGCTGAATTCCCTCGGCTGGCGGCTTGGAACTGCTCTCGAACTTGGTGGGCGTCTCGGCGCCTGGCTTCGAAGTTCCTTCTTCCCGGGTCCAACGCAGGACTCTGCGTTTGACGAAGTCTGACTTTTTTTCTCGGATGCTTCCCGCCGCACGTCCCGCTTGACGGCCTCAGACTGAGGTCAACGTCGTGATGCATTCTCGATCCTCGACTGACTCCGGCTGACTGACTGACTGCTCGATCCGCGACTGACTGATTCGACGTCTCTCCACTGACTGCCCTGTTGCTCCCCCCTTCGTGTGGTTTTGTAGCGTCCATCACCATATTCAACTTGCCCCGTCTCTGCTGCACGTGTCCGGGGTGCTTGTCGTCCCTCCGGGTCATAAAACACGTGGCCGCTGCTCGTGTGGTCCGCAGCCGGCCTGGCGTCGTCCCTTGGTTCTGGCCTGGAAGTTTATTGTCCCGTTCTGCACGCACGTCCGCTAAAATCTCTCATGGTTTATTGCGGTATAAGCCCTGGACAGGCGCAGCTGGTGGTGGGATCTCGGTGTCCCTTGGGCAGCTGCAAAATGTAGCTGTGTTCGCGCCCTGGTGCCTTCCGTTGTCTCCGGATGTCGTCTGCACGTGCAGGAACAGTTGCACGTGCAGAAACCTTTGGTAGCGTGCCTTTGCAGCTGCGAGGCTCCTGGCGTCACTCTGCCGGCACGTCCACAAAACCCTTAATCCTTATTGCGGTCGTACGCCCGTGAGCTTCGCCAGAGCGTGTGTTCTGACGAATAAAATATAGGGACGCAGAATGCGTCAACTTGTTTGTGTTGCATATTTTCACTTCATTGTGATAAATGTTCTAATTCTTTGGCGGGAACTCGTCCAACAGTAAAAACAAAAAACAAATTCCGTATGCAGAAGAAAGAAAAGAATGAAAGGGAGAAATCAATCCGAATAATGTAGATTCCGTTCTTCAAAAAGTTTTTAAATATTGCCTCTACTACGTGAATGTTTACTCATGTTGATCTAAAACTTAATATCTATTCTAGGTACATACAGACCTTTTAAAACTCTTTTGTAGGTATATTCACACATGTGGATAAAGACTACTTGATAAATCTTCATTCATGAAAACTTAGCGCGCGCACACACACACCATTTATCGTTAAATCAATACGCTACTTCCTTTACCACTACGATAAACGAATTGTTTGCCACTTTGGCAAACAACCATTTGAAACACTTCTCCATAAATCTCGAGCTTCTTTACAAAATAAAAAAAATGTATCACCTTTATTATGTTACTGTAACTATGCATTTTTTACAGTCTAAAACTTAAAAAAAATTATCAAGTGTGTTTTTATTTCAAAATGCAAATTATTCATTTGTAAAGTTTTCGAAAACATCCTTAAAACGACTATATTAAAAAAATTTGGAGTACACTGTCCATTTTCGTTCAGCCCAAGAGATCTAAAGCGACCTATCCAAAACAATTAAAACCAGAATTCACAGCTGGGGAGACTGTGGAGAGTTCTTGCGCGGCTCCAGAGGCTCCCGCCTACCGGAGACTTTGTTCCGCGTAGTGATGCAACGAATGTCTATTTTTCCACATTCGCAAATGCGAATGCGAATATTCACCTCCGACATTCGCGAATGCGAATGCGAATGTTGGTATTTCAAATATTGCACCAAAAGCGTGTGCCTACGAACTCGAATTTTACCGCCCATTTAGAACTGGCCGGCCGGGCGGCCATGTTAAAACCGAGAGTAGCCCATATTCCCCGACTCTGAAAGAAGTAAACAAATCGTGATTGCTGGCTTACTGAATGAAGTTAGCTGCTAATAATATTTTCATAAAGATTTAGTTTGAGGTTTCCTTGACATGTACCGCTCATACCTACCAGTAGTGGCGATGCTATTCTTACCCACGCTGTAAACCGATGGCCTAACGACCAGAGGAATCCCCGAGCTCGAACCAACTGCACCTGTCATGTTGCCTGAGTCACGACGTGACGCTGCGAACGCGGGGAGTCTTGGGCATGTTATCGCCCCTCGCCACAAGAAATTACTAATCGGGGGAAAAACAGTGCACCCCGCCTACCCCTATCCCACCGCAAACACGAGTGTGCAAGTCCCGAGTTATATGGAAAATAGAACAGAAACATATATATACAGGAGGAACGGAGGACAGTTAAGTCAGTTACGCGACAGTTAAGAGAGTTACGCCAGAATGTGAAAGAATGAAGGACAGTTGAGGTCAGTTACGCAAGAGTTCCGACACGTTTACGACGGAGCAGCAGCGACAAGACACTTACGACGGAGTCTGGAGTTACGCCGGAGTCACGAGAGAGTCAGATACGAGGAACGATGAGCGACGAGGAGAGAACTGCACGTCCAGGAATCGAGCCCAGGACTTCCCGGGAGAGACCGAGACAGCTCGACAATGCCAGCCACCAGCATTGAGGTAATTTCAGCAACCTGCCGAAACCTCCCCCTCCCCCCCGATGCAAACATTCGCCGAGATGTGTGTAGGGCACGGGATAGCTAGATTCCACCGTCCGAGGAGATATAAAAGGGGCTAGGTCTCATAGATGTACAGGTCACTGTAACTTTGGACAATAGTTACGCCTTTGTGTCACCCCTCTTACAGCAGCCCAAGGTGCCGTTAGCCAGCACCATAACAAATTACTACGTACCCTGCTATCCACCATCCTGTATAGTACAGGTGGGAGCAGCCGTCGAGTCAACATACTTAAGTTTTGTTTTTAACTTGTAAAGACTCTATTGTTGTAATTGTACAGTGATAAGTGATATTTCAAAATGAAGCGGTCGTGTGTTAGCGAAGTTTGGACTTATTTTACATTATGTGATGCTGAAAATGTGAAATGCAAAATATGTAATAAACAATACTCGCGCAAAGGAAGAACAACAAGTGCTATGAGAAATCACCTGGAAGCTTTGCATAAAAACGAGTATAATGCTTTAAAGAATAGGGAAAATGAAAAGCGAAATGCTTCTACAACAAGTGTTGTGGCCTCCACTTCGCGACAATGTACGAAAACCGACCTGAAACAAATGTCTTTGACTGATTGCGTCGAAAAAACAAAAAAGTGGGATAACAACAATGCCAAGTCTTTGGAAATTGATAATTTAATAAGCGAAATGATTGCTTTAGAGGACTTACCCTTTAGTTTTGTCGAAAGCGTTGGATTTGTCAGACTATTGAACCATCTTTGTCCGTCGTATAATATAAAAAGCCGACAACATTTTTCTTCGTTTATATGTGAGAATTTCTACGGCAAAGTCAAAGATAAAATTTTGGGATTAATTAAGTCATTTGAAAAATTGGCGTTTACAACTGATATTTGGTCTGATTCTTGTTCAGGAATATCTTTGCTGAGTCTTACATGTCATGGTATAACAAAAAACTTTGAGAGAAAAATGATTGTGTTAAACGCAGAGGTATTTAACGATGGCCGACATACTGGTGAAAATATAGCTATAAAACTTGAAACCATGTTGTCGCATTGGGAAATACCTAAAGAAAAAGTGCAATGCATTGTTAGAGATGGTGGCACAAACATGAAAAAAGGTATTTCCTTGTTATTAATTAGAGACATTGATTGTTCGTCACACCAAATTCAGCTGGTTGTCAAGGAGGGGCTTAAGGCACAAGATTCCGTTATAACAGTGATTGCAAAATGTAAAAAGATGGCAACACATTTTCATCACTCAAATGTAGCTCAAGATGAACTGGCTGCTCTACAAGAAAGACTCGATCAGCCAAAGCTGAAAATCATACAAGAGTGTGCTACAAGATGGAATAGCAGCTTGTATATGTTAGAGCGTATTTTGAAAAACAAAGATTCGTTATGTCTTTATGCTTCCCAGAATAACAAGATTTCACAACTAACTTCCGAAGAGTGGATTATTGTGGAAAAAATAATAACTTTACTCAGACCTTTTGAAGAAATTACAAAAGAACTAAGTGCAGCCAATATTTCTGTATCCTCAGTAATTCCATTATTGTCCACTTTGGAAAAAATTATTGGTGAATTTGATGTGACCGACGAATGCGTTGGGAATACGATTTTAGTTCTTAAACGAGAACTATGTCGCAGATTTTCCCATTTGGAAAATGACGTATTGTTTGCTACGGCAACTTTTATTGACCCGAGATACAAATTAAAATTTTTCAAAAATTCTTCAACCAGAGATCAAGTTGTGAAAAATATTTTAGAGTCAATTGGAAACGATGAATCAAGCCTATCGTCTTGTTCAAATCCTAAGCGTGCCAGAATGACTACTCATCGGATTGAAACATCTGGTTCCAGTGCCAGTCTGACAGAGAAATCTATATCTTTAAGAGACACCATGAAATTGCTGATGGATTCCAGCGAAAGTGAAGAAGAAGAAAATGAATGTACGAACCCTATAGAAGTTTTGATAAAAAAAACCATCAATGAATATTTATTAGATAAACGTGTGGAAAATGATGTAGATCCACTTACATGGTGGGCGGTAAATAATAAGAAGTATGGTATTATTTCTCCCATAGCCAGGCAATATTTAGTAACACCACCCACTAGTGTGCCTAGCGAAAGGGTCTTTAGTGGGGCTGGTCTTCTTTACACACCCCACCGAAATAGGCTGCAAGGAGAAAAGGCATCAAAACTTCTATTTCTGAAGTTTAATATTCCTCTACTCTTATTTAATTACTAAGTGTTTCACTTAATTGTGCTTAGATATAAACAATTTTTCATAGTTTTATTTTTCGATTTCAAGAAGTAATGTTTAATGGATATCTTAAAAATTACATAATTAGTGAGTTAGTATTAGTACCAAAGTTAAAATTAACAAAATGTTAAGAACATATTTGTTTTAATTGAAAAGAAGATTATTATATTGTTTGTTTTTCTTCACAATATATTTTTAACTTTATTCATAAGAAGTCGATTTGATTTACAATTAAACATGATTACTAGTTCATTAAAAGATCTCACATATTTGAATAAGATACCCTTTAGGTTGCATAAATGCATATTGTTAAGTGTTTTTACAAAAGATCTCATTTAAAGTTGATTTGTATAATTAAAAAGGTTGGGTTATATCTTATTCCATTGTTTTGTGTTAAAGCAGTTCAATGGTATTTGATCATACAGTTGTGTTATAATATAGTTTAGAAGTTTTAAGAAATTACCTGCCTTAATTTGATTTTGCTTAGGTAAATAAGAATAAAAGAATATCAAGAGTGTGTTTCTGTTATGTAATCTAGTGAATAACTACAAGGCTGTTTCCCAAATATCATTAAAATACACTCTTATACATAAAAAATATGTTAATAAATAAAAATGTCTTAATCATAGCAGTTGCATTATTATTTAATAAACATTTTCATTTTTCATTGCCAAATACATTCGCAAAATATTGGCATCATGTTTGCGAATGCGAATGTTCGAAAACATGCGAATATTCGCGAATGCGAATGCGAATATTCGTTGCATCAGTAGTTCCGCGTTTGAGGCCGAGAAGCACGGGAGCAATAACGACTACACTTNGCGAATGCGAATATTCGTTGCATCAGTAGTTCCGCGTTTGAGGCCGAGAAGCACGGGAGCAATAACGACTACACTTCCGCGTGCATAAAGTGCGCCATCGCCGCTAAGCGCAAGGCTGTGAACTGGCGTGCGGTGTTATCGTCGCACTGTGGTGAACTTGTGGGACTGTCAGAGGGGACTATTATTTTATTGGTGGAAAGTCTGAAGGACGGTTCAGTGCAGGGCCCTTGAATAGTTTTGTACGTATCTGACGCGTATGTGAGTTACGGAGTTTTGAAAAAGTAGTTGTTCGCAATTTTGGAGTGATGTTAAGTGGTGCTTCTAACGTGCGTAACTTATTGAAAGCACTGAACAGCCCTCGTCTGAAGCGTGTTCTTTTCTTGGAAAACGGAACGTTGCACTCGCGTTTAATATCGTTGCATGTCGCTGCCCTGCGTTTCCTTCGCGTGGTAAGTTTGTAACTTTAGACAAAGCGAGCGGCCTAACATAAAGGGCGCCACCGCACACGCCGATAACCGTATCGCAGCTCGCGCGACCTAAGCGACAGTTGGGAGATTCCGGAGCGGCGAGGGACGACTGCGGCGATCTGCGAGAGTGCGTCGGCGAGCTTGTGTGCAGTGAAGAGTGGGAATGATCTGTGTGACTGGGGGCTGGATGCGTGAGTGAAGACATTCGGGACGATGGAAATACAGTTCCAACTAAACGTGTGGAAATAATTGAAGCAGTTTAAGGGAAATTATAATCCATTCACGGTATCTTCGATACTTTTGAAAAGAACCTTTGAAAAATCACCCTAGGAGTTACATGTTCAATTGGTTATAAAAAAATTATATATGGAAAAAGGTTTTGTCTTGATTTTAGCACTGAAGCACTATATAAATTGGTTGTTTTAAGTTTTAAGTATATTTTTTCAATAAATTATAATAATTTGTTAAAAG
>NQII01000088.1:1047557-1060021 GCA_002778355.1 Clitarchus hookeri
GGGGGGGGGGGAATGCTGGCAGAACAAGCAGATTTTATGAAGCGTAAGTATGAGGCCATCAATACTGCACTTTACTACAGCAGTACCTGCATCCATAATTCTACTGAATAAATATTCCAACTATATATATCTCCAGAAATGTTAAGAACAATACCTCCATTACATTCTGCAAACAATACTCAATATGCCACATCAAAATAAAAAAAACTATTCCATGTACAATGCTTTATTAAATATATCAACATAGTTACCATACAATATTTACCTCAAGAAATCACTCTTCAGACAGAATATTGTTTACGTCAGTATTTCCTTGCGACATGCTCTTTGAATTGTATTGCATACAGATCACCAAAATGTGTTATTGGAACAGTAGGACTAAACATTGAGTCAACAATGTATCAAGCTACACTAATCTTACATACATTGGGTTTGTGCTGACACTGTATCTCTCAACACCACATGCACAATGCTTGAATCCTAACAAAACATCCACGAGTATCACTCAGTTGTATCTTTTTGAAAAAACACAGTTTGTCTGTATAGACACAGTTGCATGTACATACCCCATACATTAGCACACCCTGAAGGAATGCTAAGTTTACCACTAGGAAAAAATGCAACTGCTAATACAATTATGCACATTTACAAATGCTGTCCATTATACAAATGCACAGCACACAACTACAAAGATTTTAACAGTTGTCACCAAAGTGGTGGTTCAATCTTCTAATGTGGAAAGCAGAACTGCATTCTCAACACGTTTACCTCTTTCATTAGTTTTTTGCAAGTTGGTTGGAAGTGATACAGTTTCAGCACAGTAGCTTACAGAAAATATTTAAAAGGAAGACTTGGTGACACATGTAGCTAAAAAAATTTAGACAATGTAAATCTGCACTATACAAAAATTTCACTTTGCAAGGATTGGGCATAAACCTGAAATAAGTGTAACAGTAGGATACTGATAATAGAACAAATATTGTTCCTTTACATAAATTATTCCACAACACTTACGTCACACTCAAATTTGACTGAAAAACAAATTGCTCGTCTCGTGGCAAGACAAGTTACACACACACATTTTACTATTATAAATATAATTAATACAAAACGCACACAAAAAAAAACTACTGTTTTAGATAGTAATGTAAAAATGCAAGATTATTGACAGTAACAGATTCAAGCACCCAGTCCTGACACACTCATTACGTATGAACCCAGCGATGTAAATAGATTCTTCACTTTTCAACATATAAACCTATCTCAACAAAAGAAAATTACTTCACGCAACCAAATGTAACTCATAAATGTAATGGTATATTTATAAACTCATGTGCATAATCACGTCAATAAGGATTAAATATTTTACCGAGTTTGCGTTCAAAATTACCAAACGTTAATTTGCAAGCCAATTTTTTTTTATGATTGTGTAGCAAATTACATGCTTACTTCGACTTGCATATGACTCAATTTCATGCTCACAAACACCACTAGTTCACATTAAGGAGTGCCACAACAGCAATGGGTGTTGGTACATGGACTCTTTCGAACATATCACAGTATGCTAGACAGCCGAAGCCTACATTGTGACGTACGTGGCACTTGTGGCCACACCACAATTGTTGTCCTTGGGCGACATGAGGATGTAGCCATCGTTGCCCCAGTAGTTAGACCAAGAGTTCTTCACCAGCCAGTACGGATGCCCATTCAAGTTGCCGTAGCCAACCAACAACACAGAGTGGTCCAGATCGTCTTCTTTGTTGCCTGTAGGAGTAGCAAGTATAAGTTTGTAAATAAGCCGAGTATTACTTTAAATAGTGCAAACAATTGGCATAGACCATGTTGGTCGACAATACAGAATTTCAGGCAAAATGTGTCTAACTTCCAACTTCTATTACCCCATTAGTAAATGCAAAATCCCATGGCAGTCTGCAGTAATTGAAAGCATGACCATCAACATTCTAAATGTTCACCGTAAGTATCCCAGCCCACATAATTTTAATACTAGATTATTCACAAATAATTTTTTACAACTACTGCATTAATTTGCAATAGGAATCAATGATGGATTGTCTCAGTTCCTGTAGTGCCTGCCACCCACATTGGGAGAACATGTTCAGTAAAATTGTTACCCAACACAAACAAGCCGTTGAAATAAAAATTCAACAAACAAGTTGATGTGACAAATTACAAATGCTGAATTTCAAGTAAAAGGACAAAATTACATTCAAGAACATCATACTGATGGTATCACCAAACTGAAACTACATATAACAAACTTTTACTGCATATGATGTGTACGTACCACATTTCTCCTCATAGTATATTCCATTGGAGTAGAATGAGAATGTCTTGTGGGATGCATCAATGGAGATGGAGATTGGCCCATGCTTTAAGGTGGCTATTTTCAGTGCATTAAGATCTCCCGATGTAATATTCACAAATCCAGTGATGGCAGCAGTTACATTCACTCGATCGATGTGACAATATCCATCCTGAAACATATTTGGATGTCTGAAGAAACACTAAAATTTATAGAGCCCAAACTTATACTCTGTACAAAGAGACTTTAAAATTTTGTGATAGCAATGTGGAAAACTATGATTTCAGCATTTGTGATCACCATTACAAGTACAAAACTATTACTAATGTTTATTTCACACCATTTTAGTTTTACAGATTTAATCAGTTTAAGCACTGTTGTGAACACTTCCCTGTGAGCAATCGTGCCACCCCTGACCATCGAAAGAGAGGGAAGTTAGTCTTAAGAGAGAAATATTTACTTGCTAGTTCATTTTGTTTTACATTAAAAGATACAGTAATTCTTCAGGGCATCGCTTCAATGTCTGTTGGTTAACTGGCAGTTGAAGCAGTGAAAGGGCCTGTTGTTGCAGCCCAGTTTAGGTCATTCCACACTATAAGATATAAGGATAGAGCAACGGGGAGCCCATGTTGCAACTGGCCATGTATTGAATAAAACCCTGTGCTCTGACAATTTTAATCCCTGTCAGGACGCTGGGAGTGCCTGGAAGCATCCCATCTCGTCCTTTAACACAAGGGCATTTCGTCGAGTTATTCCAACAATAATTTCAGCAGACCCAGCAAGGACTCTGGGAGATTCATTTTGCTCAAAGTCAGAACAATCACTCTGTCAGAGTGCACTACGGTCACCAAGAATTTTTAACTACCGTTAGCCATTGCTCTCTATACTCTGTCACACTTGAGTTTGAGTCTCTGATTACCTTAAAGTTCACTTTCGCCCCTGCTGTTCTTTCGTTACCCATTCCCACTTTAACCCTTTTCGTCACAATTACCTCAACTACAACTACTCTTCAGGTTTTGACACGAGGCNTCTTTCGTTACCCATTCCCACTTTAACCCTTTTCGTCACAATTACCTCAACTACAACTACTCTTCAGGTTTTGACAAGAGGCTCTCTCTCTCTCTTCAGGCTTGTGATAGGGAAATTCTCTCTCTTCGTGATTGGGATTGGGTTATGGCAATAGTCCTGCCTTGCCAATCACTACTGGAGAGAAGTGTCTAAACATTGCCCCACCTTACAGGGAGTACTTGGCATACTGATGGTAGTCAAACCTACCTGGGTACTTTAAAAAAAAAAGGCCTAAATGGACCTCTTGGATGTCATTTGCAAACCTTCCCAGCAGGAGACTGCATACTTGCAGTAGTCCTGTCCTACAGACAACCTGAATAGCTATGGCAACACACAGTGAGGAAAGTCTCTGCCCTCTGGGAGGATCTCCAAATTCATCCCTCCCCCTTCCCATTCACCCATATTTGTTTTGCACTAGCCGAGCCAGCACCATTAACACCCGTTTTCTCCAACTCTACCCGTCACCCATATGCTGTGCCGGCTCTCAAGACTTTGCTGTTAAGAGCAGCCCAAATCTCTCCACTCACCAGGCTGGGTGGTTGCAACAAGGATCTATAAGGGTATAAGCACCCAGTCAGAGGAATCTCCTTATCAACTGTCCAATTGGACTGGCTCCACCAGCAACAGGGAACCCCAACGTCTTTTTTTCCAAGGTACACGTACCAAATACAACTGGTCTCGCCAACCCTGACAAAAGTGCAGTATACAGTGCCGGCAGCCTCTGCCAAGTAGTTCACAGGATTGTACCTGCGGCCATCTAACCCAACCCAGAGAGCTTTGCCCCAGTTAGGACTTGGGACGCCCACCTTGCTCCGACTCGCTCTTGCTAGAGATCAAAGGTGGATCATTCTGGTCCCTGCCACCCCAAGCTCTAACACTGCCAATTTCACTGTCTACAGAACACCAGCTTGTCCGTCCTATGATGGGGGGAGGGAAGGTTGCTGTAGGTCGCCGCCAATTAAGAAGAATCCTTCTGAAGGTGAGAGATCAATTTCAAGACTTGTCATGAGCCTGAGTGGCACCTCTACACCAGTACACAAGATCTTGTTATTGGTAGGGACCACCCTACTTCTTTGAAAAGATACCATTCTTGGGTCAAGGGTAGGAATACTCTCCAACTCCATTAATCAGATAAACTAAAAAAGACAGTAAGGCGACCTTGTCAGTTTTAATACCTCAACATGAGATATTTGTACGGGTACATAACAAAATTAACAAAACTCTTTCACTGCAAAAAAAAAACTTCCACTTGAGACAATCAAGTGAAATGAGACGTCAACTTAACTGTTATGTGAAGTTTGACCTTCCTGAAGCAATGTGCAAGAAACATATTCAATAGAAATAAAACCTGGTTTCATTAAGTTTTAAAACTATGTAGTTCATAAATGCATCATACATTTGGAGTTCTACTCCAATCTATTTGTTTTCTGCTAACAACTAAATGATTTTTGTGGGACGATGGACACAATGTCACAAATATTTTAACAATGTCATTTCACTTCACTAATGTTTCATAAATTTGAACTCTGTACTGTAAAATTGGTTGTCATTATGATGGGACATTAATAATTACAGCTTCAATAACTTCCTGATTCCCAACCCACCTCCCTTTTTGTTTCGCAAGAAAACTTCGCTTGTTTTAACACTGACAATGGTAGCCATAGAATCAATGTCAAGCATCTGAAAATACGCTGCGATAAGCTTCAGTTCCTTATAACATTGAAAGATACCATGCTATCAGTCAAAGTCAAGACCCTACGCTGGATGTTACTGATATGGCAATAAATTGGTATAATAAAGCACATAAGTTGTGATAATGCAAAATTCAGTCAAAAATAATTATGAATTTCAATCTTTAATATTATTCATTAGAGCATACAGTATCGGCAACATGCAATATGTATAAACAGTAACAACATATGCATTTACCATTGACCAAATAAAGCATTATGGGAACAATATTTTCCATTCACTTGCAAAACTGACGAAAAACTTAAAAAACCGGATAAAATACTACCAAAACAACACTTTATTTATTTTTAACATAATTATAAATTTGCACCCATACGTGCAAAAAAAAAAAGCCTTTTTCCTTTATAAGCTTTTGAAATTTTACTAATCTACACTTGTACAGCAAACTATAGGTTAAAATCTAATATAGGGAGGGGGGGGGGACAAAANGGGGGGGACAAAAAGCCTTTGCGAATAAATATTTTGTGCTGCTCTCTGCTACTGTACTTACCTGGCCCAAATACCTGCCGTACTCATCTTCCAGTGGGAGGCCACCATGTTTCTCAATCCACTCGTATGCCCGGTAATCCTCACCTCCATCACAACCGTTGTTGCCATATCCCCAGCTGCAGTCTATTAAAGCCTGCACACATTCAAGAAATATAGCAAAAACTCTACGAATATGAAAAAACTGCAATTAGCACTGATTTTTTTTTTACCCCATGACATTCTCAATACAGCATAAAATTCCCTCCCTTTGACTTTCACAACATTTCACATTTTCTCCAACCCAATTTAAAGTATTAAAATAAAACTGCAAAGGTTTTTTTGTATGAATTGCAATCACAATTCTTATACTTTAAATCTGAATTTTTCTAACACTTCAGAAATGAACCCAGATGATTTTTGATTCCCAAATTACTCAATTACACATTAAGGGCTCCACCTGGCTGGCGTATGAAGTACGTTGCAGAAATTTGGCAAAAAGAAGTTGGATATTTTGCAATTTTGTGCCGAAAGACAATTTTACAGTTCTCATTTTAACTCGAGAATTATTTTTTGGGGCATAAATGGTTTATCAGGTATTTTCAGAATGAGTTTTTAATTACAAATTTTCCTATATTGGAATTTTAGAGTTGTCTAGACAAGCATCACACTACCATAAAAATATAGTGTGACTGCTTAGTCACATTCAGGTGAGGTGCCAATATAAAGTTAGCAGACCAGTTGAGCACTTTGCACGTAGTTGCTATTAATCAAGTGATAGGTAAGCAAAAGTCTGCCATAGAGCTGGGTGTTTAAACCTTCAGGTAAGCTCATCATGGATGAGAGAAGGCTGGTTCTAAATAGAAGGGCAGACCTGTCATTCCAGCTAATCAGAAATTTGCTCTGGCCACACCTACTTAACATTACCTACAAAGAAAAATCATTAAGCATGGTGAGAAAATTAATTGCCACAGATGATTATTTCAATTCCTCTGTCTTGCTCTCTNCAAAGAAAAATCATTAAGCATGGTGAGAAAATTAATTGCCACAGATGATTATTTCAATTCCTCTGTCTTGCTCTCTCAAGACCTCAAAGTTAAGAACCGCCCAAATCTCTTCACTTACCTCTAATTATCCCCTTCCATATAAATCATAACCTCCCCTCCCTAACCAACTACCTCTAACACTTATATCTATATCTCTATGCATTCTTGTGTCTCATTACTCTGTAAAGCTCTCTGATGNCAAAGAAAAATCATTAAGCATGGTGAGAAAATTAATTGCCACAGATGATTATTTCAATTCCTCTGTCTTGCTCTCCAAGACCTCAAAGTTAAGAACCGCCCAAATCTCTTCACTTACCTCTAATTATCCCCTTCCATATAAATCATAACCTCCCCTCCCCAACCAACTACCTCTAACACTTATATCTATATCTCTATGCATTCTTGTGTCTCATTACTCTGTAAAGCTCTCTGATGTGTCTGTGCACTAACCTGCTGAGAAAGTCGTACCAGCTGGCCGTGTTTCAAGAAGTATGCTCCTTCAATTGTGCCAGTAGTTCCAAAACTCCAACAAGAACCACACACAGACTGATCTGAAAAAAAATATAAATAAAATTTGTAAACATCATTAGCAGAAGGTTCAGAATTCAAACAAAGTTATAGCAAAAGAATGAAAGATCCAAAATAAAAATACATAACAAAGAAAAGTTCATTGTTATTTGTTCATTGTAGTTATGCTACACAAAGGCAATTTACTGTACTGCTACTACAAATGAAAATTATGTGTACAATAATTTATTAAGTTTAACCACATATTGTAAAAACACTTTTTAAAAAAGTAAATTGCATTGTGTTATGTAGTTTTTAATTGCATGGCTACAATAACCAGGAAGATCATTACACCAGTGATTCAATAATTTTTCACTTCAGTAACCTGAGCTGTAAAAAAATGTATATACACACACATATATATATATATATATATACATATATACACACACACACACGCACAGGATGTTCCCCAATACGGGGAAGAAATCGGGGAGTGGATAGTACACCCCAAAACAACACAAAAAATGTCCCTATGAAAGAGGTATCCTAAAGTTGATAGTTTTTCCTACTTGCAGACCTTCCAACATGGTACCATGTATTGGTAATAGTAAAACTTTTACGAGTTGTGCCTGTTAATGTGATCANTGACTACAGCTACTCTAACTGGAATGTGTCAGGAAGACTATTATGAATAAATCCTGTACAACATTGGAAGGCATGATATATTCAAAGGGATATTTTGTTATTTTGGAAAAAATACATTAGTATGAATTTACACAAATTCAAAAATTACATTNAAAGGGATATTTTGTTATTTTGGAAAAAATACATTAGTATGAATTTACACAAATTCAAAAATTACATTCTTAAATCAACATTAGGACGCGGGTCTGCTTTTCCTGATTCACTGCCAATTTTATCATGCATATTCTAGTTACAGCTTATGATCAAAGCACACAGATGTGGGCAGTAACACACATCTAAGATTGATTTTAAAAGTGCTCAGTTANGTTACAGCTTATGATCAAAGCACACAGATGTGGGCAGTAACACACATCTAAGATTGATTTTAAAAGTGCTCAGTTAAAGATGAACAGCCTACACCAAAAAATTATCCTGAGAGAAAATTGTCATGCGAAACATGATTACTTTAAGCACAGAACATTACAGTGGAAACCTCTTATAAGGTTCTTCAGGGGTCCACTAGAAAGTGACCACTATAAGCAGGCAAATACTATAAGAGGGAAACACAAAAATTCAAGAATCTGGACACANGTCCACTAGAAAGTGACCACTATAAGCAGGCAAATACTATAAGAGGGAAACACAAAAATTCAAGAATCTGGACACAAAGATATAAAATTATGCACCGTAATAAACACACAACTTTATAAAATAAACAAAATAAATATATATATTTTTTTAANAAAGATATAAAATTATGCACCGTAATAAACACACAACTTTATAAAATAAACAAAATAAATATATATATTTTTTTAAATACATAATCTTCTATGAAATTTTATCTCCTGGTTGCAAAATTATAAAATTAGTAAATGAGCAAAAGATTANTTTAAATACATAATCTTCTATGAAATTTTATCTCCTGGTTGCAAAATTATAAAATTAGTAAATGAGCAAAAGATTATTGTACACGAAAAACAAGCACAATTGTACGTGGCAGTTTGTCTCCTGGTACCAAAGCACACAAAATTGTCTACAAGCAAAATACGTAATATAAAATCATCCATGGAAGTTTGACTCCTGGTTGCAACAATGATTCGGTTCAGAGTAGTCGCTGAGATTTCCAAATTCCGAGCAATTGCTGTGCTTGTTCTACCGGGATTACTGTCCACGTGCTTGATTAAGTTTAACTTATCAGCTAATGAAAATGTATGTCTTTTCTTAGAGGCCCTCATTTTAATTTTTTATTAAAATTGTTTCAAGGACGAATTAATTTTCACTGTATAAACATTAACAGACCACGTAAATATTAACTAGGCATGTGTGAAGGTCATTTTTTAAATGCGAAGCAAAGCTTGCATCATGAGAAGGAATTTGGAAAAAAAATCAAAGTTGAAGGATTAAAAAATATACCGTATTTTATTGCATATAAGTCGCCGGCGCTTATAGGTTGCACCATTATTTTCGAAGGATGTTAAAAAAAAAAAAATATTTATCGTTTATAGGTCGCGCTTATCGTTGTAAATCCTGTACAACACGGCCTACGCCACGGGTGGCTGATGCACGCGACCTTGACAAAGGTCGTGTGACAGCTGTGTCCTTGCAAGCAAACAGTGTTGCCAAGCGTAGCTACGGGTCTACAGCGCAGACACAGTGCACCGCAAGTTTGTTGGACGTAGTTTGTTTGGAATGTTCTGATATAGCGCTCGAGATGCAGCCTAGACTGCCGGAGTTTATATATTTATTGGAAAAAAGAAATAACTTATAAACATGTGATTTAATTTGAAGTAATATTTTTATGAGGAAAATTTTATTGAGCTTTTTTTTTTTTTTTTATACATTTCAAGTATTTCGAACAATTTATGTTAAAAGCAAACACCTAACCATTATTTCTGCAATTTATCTTTGTAAGTTTTAAATAAACGTGCAAAATATAGAAATGCATTAGAATATTTCTGTTATGTAATTCCCTTCGCAATCTTTCACAGAAAAAGAAATTTTAAAAGAATCAAATGAAATAAAAGGAATCGATTCTTGCCCAATAACTGACAATTGATTATTTTCGAAAGCTTTCTGTGAAGTGTACTGAGATAGCAGCACATTAGCGTTGGTCCTTGAGAACCACATGTTAGTAGTGACTTGCACGTCTTTCTCTTATATCGTCTTTGCGCTGCACGTAGTGTTGTTTTGATGTTGTGGCAGTGAAGAAGTGCGACAGTTTCTTGATAGAAAAGCGAAGTACCTACACCGCAGGTTTCAAAATGAAAGTGAATTTGTTCACTGAAGAGTTTGGAAATTGAGCCGTGGGCCGTGAGTCGCACCCTGAGTTTTCGATAAATTTTTTTTAGTAAAATGTGTGACTTACATGCAATAAAATACAGTACATATTAATNCGCACCCTGAGTTTTCGATAAATTTTTTTTAGTAAAATGTGTGACTTACATGCAATAAAATACAGTACATATTAATTTGTAGTAGACTGCAGTTTTCAAGTGTATTCAACTCATTTGTACTGTTACTGCCAAAAAAATTTATGCCTACTAGACACTGAGCAATAGAATAAAACATATCCTAATCTTTTACTGCTGAAAAACTCAAATATCAAAATCAGCAAGAAAGTAATCATTATACATTTAGATATCTACAAACTTGATAAAAACTACCATGCTCCATAAATCCAGTCCCATTTGGCACCACCACTNTTATACATTTAGATATCTACAAACTTGATAAAAACTACCATGCTCCATAAATCCAGTCCCATTTGGCACCACCACTGCACAGTGATTTCAATGGGTGGCTACCAACATTTGGCCTCTTCCCTGTCTCCTCCCAAGGACCCTTGACAATGTCAAGCTAGATAGTAAACTTGCTGGATGGTGGTGGCATTAGAGCCTCAGAGCAAGAGAGTTGAGCCACTTTCGCTACATACAAGGAAAGATGCACTCTTTCCTTGTTCCGTTTCTTCCAAAAAGACATATCAGCTGTGGTGTGGTACGTACGTCAGCCCAACTCCTGCACGTGATAAATTATGACGTCATTGCATATGTCAAAATTAGAAAGGCAAAGAAACATGAATTTTTCGAGACAGAAAATCCACACTGTATTTGTGTTATGTTATGGTCTGTCACCGTCCTATTAAACAGCCTTCCACTGGTGTGTGTCAGGCACGACGTCTTGTTCGCCTAACGAGAGAGAGAGACAGAGAGAGAGAGAGAGAGAGAGAGAGAGAGGGAGAAAGAAAGAGACAAAGGCAAGCAAACTGCTGTAAAAATCATTCTCTCCCTCCCCTTGCTGGCCGTACGACCCTCCCTCGTCAAAGTCAAGCTGGTAGATTATCTCCGCAGGGTAGAGCTTGGGATAAAAACTACAAACTTTGTTTGAAAAACAGTGTAAATTGAGCATCTTTTCCATTGCCATCCATGGCATTTACGAATAAAGAAAATACAGTGCTAATGTAAACAAAACGTGTGAACATGTAATGAAATACGATCTATTGTGAATTGAAGTTATGTGAAATAGTTTGGTGACAAGAAATAAATTACTGAATCAGAAACAGTTTGCATTATTTGCGGGAAAATGAAAACATTATTTCCGGAACGTTTGTTATTGTTCTTAGGGAGAAACATTTGGGACCAGAAAAATCCTGTATTATATAAGGGAAAACCCTTTAAAAGGGATCCTTATAAGCGAGTTCTAGTGTACTTGCATACCTTTCACTGGNCGTTTGTTATTGTTCTTAGGGAGAAACATTTGGGACCAGAAAAATTCTGTATTATATAAGGGAAAACCCTTTAAAAGGGATCCTTATAAGCGAGTTCTAGTGTACTTGCATACCTTTCACTGGCGTAACTGCTCCAAACAACCTCCAGTCGAGGGACTCCGGCAGCCCAGTGACATTGGAAGAGTCGTAGGGAAAGGGTTCTCCACCATTGTACAGCACTCCTGGAGAGTACTGCTTGCCTCGCAGGGCTTTCAGCTCTAGGTCAGAGCGGTCCGCCAGATGGTTCACAGACAGCTTGTATGTAAGGCCCGCACGGTTTGTCGAGTGGATCAACCTACATCAAATACTTCATGAAATTCAATCAGTATTACAAACATTAAGGCAGTAAGGTGGGTGGGAGTATCTATAAAATGTATTTACCTAAATACAACACGATCACCAAATTTTGTTTGTATAGAAGAAAAATTTACTGCTCCACAAACTATTTGGTTATTTCATTTATTAGGATTATTTTATATTTGCACATAAATAATTTTTTTACATGATCAAAAATCCTTGCAGTTAATATTATTAAGGGTGGTATCACCACTATCTTGGATTTACATATACTCCTGCATAACTTAATTTCCAGATTTAAAATTGAAAAACCAAGCTTGTCAAGGCACAGGGCACATTTAAACAGTTATTTTGAAATCAAACTACTTTGACGCGAACTGACATAGTTACTACATACTACTTCGCCTCATCTTCACGTGTCATCACGTCACCCCAGACAGGGTTTGAACCCTGGACGACTTGCTATCAGAGCCAACCAGTACGCCCCTTGGCAAGCGCCCCTATGGACAAGACTGTCTTCACATTTGTGTCAGATGTCCCCCCCCCCTCCCGC